>OZJO01004740.1:0-12144 GCA_900406225.1 Acrobeloides nanus | reverse complement strand
CTTAAAATTAAGAGATTCTTTCATACATGAGCCACGGTGTTCAAAAAAATTTCGAGGCAGACGTCAGAATTAAAAATAAATAAGTCGCCATTCGACTCAGCTCGCCGAGCGCTTCAAAACGAGTACCATATTATAGGGTTTCGTGTGTTGTACCCATGGCCGAGTGGTAAGTAGCCGAGATTGCACTATATAGGTCGAGGGTTCGAATCCCGACCTGAAATTAAAGTTCTCCGATTCGCATGAAATTTTTTGCATATGCCAAAATCGATTTTGCCTAGGGGTATTTTTAATCCAAAAACACGAATTTGATGTTTTTATTACTCCAAAACCTCCGAAAAATGAATTTTTTTCAATTTTTACAAACACGCCTAAATTTGCATAAAAATCGTATTTCCTGAGGTTTCGGAGTAATAAAAACATCAAATTAATGTTTTTGGGCTAAAAATACCCGTAGGCAAAATTTTTTATCGATTTTGGATACTGCAAAAAGAAATGGCTCCGTGCGGGATCGAACCCTCGACCTTATGCGTGCAGTTTGCGCCACTTGCACTTTGCCATGTAACCGGCACTTTTTTAAAATTTCTCTATGAAAACGTTATAGCTAAAAATACCCCTAATAGGATGTTTTCGGCCGATTTAAAAAGAAACAAATTTCGTTTTTTGACCAAGATAAGTGCTTTCCAACGAGTGAACTAGCTTCCAAATTTCCCTAATTGTTTGATATATTTTTGTTTAGCTTGGCACGGGTTTCACGGGAATGGATAAGAGATCTTTTGATTCCTTTCTTGGAACGGGATTTACTGGCTTAGATAAAAAGAAGCGAGTCTATGGTTCATCTGTAAGCATATTTTTAAGAAGTCTTTAAGTCAATTTTTGCCAATGATTTTTTCCCAAAAGTTTCTTAAATAGATTTTTTCAACACTTATTTTTCCCAGCGATTTTCTTTTGCAAAAAGAAAATCGAAAATTTTATTCAAGCTTTCGACAACAAATTACATACAAATGTAAAAACCAAATGTACTCATCAGCCTAGGGCTCTCAGATTTTGAAATTCGCATAACAATCGAGTTCAAGCTGAACCTATAAAATGTCGAACTTTCACAAAGTTCCAACACAAATCCCCTGTTTTATTTAGGCATATCAAAAAAGTTGACACAAAGTTGTCAAAAAAGTTGTTAAAAAAGTCTAACTTTGTCTGATTTTCAACTAAATCGTGTTTATTAAAACGATTGGTCATGAAGCATAAAATTTTATTGGGTTGTTTTGCTTCTCGACCAATAAAATTTTTTATCGAGAATTTTATTTTTATTTCGTCGAGAAGAAAAAACCAATAAAATTTTTTATGCTTCATGACGAATCGTTTCAATAAACACGATTTTATTGAAAATCAGGCAAAGTTACATTTTTTGACAACTTTTCGACAACTTTTTTGATATTCTTGATAAAGCAGGGGATTTGCGTTAGAACTTTGTGAAAATTCGAATTTTATAGGTTCAACTTAAACTCGATTTTTATGCGAATTTCAAATTCTGAGAGCCCTGACTGCGTGAAATTTAGCATAATACAAATTTTTCTGTAAATATTTTTAAATTTATAATGTTGGGAAATCCGTTGAAAACTTATGGGAAACAGCATTTGGGGAAAAATCGTTGGCAAAACCCGGAAATATATATGCTCATTTTAAATTTAATTACTATCGAACAAAAAATATTTTATTTCATTTTAGACCGGAACTGGAAAAGATAAGAGAGCATTCGATTCTCTGGTGGATTCTGGGTTTACAGGCTTTGATTAACTTAACTGAAAATTGCATTAAAATTAGAAGATCTGTGCCGGTATTGTAATAGATTTATGTCCACTTGTATTATTACATCATAAACTTGTCAATAAATGAAGTTTACAATATTAATAATACAGGGTGTTCCAAAAAACCGCCACCTGGTAATTTTTTGGCGAAATTTTTTCAAAAAAAAATTTCCAAGTGGAAATTTTTTCACACCCACATAATCTCTCTAAGCTAACTCCTGTATTTTCAGGGGTTAACCCTCAAACCTGATCAAACAGAATAATCCTTGTTCTTTCGGGGGTTAACCCCCAAAAAACAGGGATTATTCTGTTTGAACAGGTTTGAGGGTTAACCCCCGAAAATACATGGGTTAGCTTAGAGAAATTTTGTGAGTGCAGAAAAGTGAAAAAGAAATGGAAAAATTTCCATTCAATAAACACGATTTTATTGAAAATCAGGCAAAGTTAGTTTTCTTTTTTCCCAATGGAAAAAAGTTTATTCATGTCAACTTTATCGTGTCAACTTGATGAACATCCAGTCGTTATCATTTTCTGTGATTTTGGTTTTAAAAAATTTCTCAAAACCTTAAAAACAAAGTTAGAAGCGATTCCGTTGATCTGACTCATTTTTATCATTGAAAATTGCGTATTTTTCGAAAATATTCGGATTTTTGATAAAAATTTAAGCAAAATTCAAGTAAACATCTACTCTGTTCACTAACAAAAGCACTTATTTTACCGTTTTAGACCATGGCGAACATTTCTAAATAGTTTTTGACCGAATCTAAATGACCTGAAAAATTCGATTTTTTTTCAAGAAAAATCGAATTTCTCAAGTCATTTAGATTCGGTCAAAAACTAATTAGAAATGTTCGCCATGGTCCAATATTATAAGTGATTTTTTAGTGAACAGAATCGATGTTTACTAGAATTTTGATAAAATTTGTGTCAAAAATCCGAGTATTTTCGAAAAATAAGCAATTTTCAATGACGAAAAACATGTCCTTGATATAATTGTACCATAGTATATTCAAGTTTATTTTTTTCATGTATTCACGTTTGTTATTCATGTGTTCAAAGTTTGTGTATTCAGGTTTATTATTTCACGTGTTCCAACAATATAGTTTTACATAATACATAACTTCCTTCATTTGTGACGCACTAAAAACTTTCATATGATTGTTTCCAAAACCAAAGATTTCACGCTTCATAAACTCCGAAAAGAAGAAGAAAGGGCATTTTAAAGCCAAATTGTGCCACTTAGTATGTCTGAAGGCAAAAAACTAAGTCACTCGTCCGTCAATTAATGTTCCTAAGAAATCTCGCATCACATTCGTAACGAATCTTGACACAAAATGCACACCTACATTTTGATAAATGGAAATCAGGCAATTTATAGAATGATGGGCATATGTTTTTGTTATGACAAATTCTTCAAATACAGGGTGTATAAAAAACTGAAATTTGGGCGATTTTTCATGTTTTTTTCGACCCGAAATTTTTTTTTCAAAAATCTTAAAAATGACCTATATAGGGGAATTTTATGCGGGGAATCGATTTCGATCATTCTCGAAGCTTGAAGATGCTTCTCAGATCCTGATTCAGGAAAGTAAGTATGTATATAAAAGCTAAAAATACAAATTTACAGACTTATTTTCCTGAAACAGGAAAGCATTTTCAAGCTTCGGAATGTGTCATGTTTAGGATTTTTGAAAAAAATTTTCAGATCAAAAAAAATGGAAAAATTTCGATTTTTTCGACACACCCTGTAGTATCTAGTTTGCGATTTTGATCTTGTTTAACAAAAGCAAACAAATTGCTTTTGTACGAGGAATATATTCTAGACTAATAAAATACAAACTTCATAATTACTCAACTTTGAACTTAACTAGTTAAAATAAGGGTCCCACAGAATTCATAATTCTAGAATGGCTTATGAAGCACTCCAAAAATTTTTTCCCAAGAAATCCCATACAATTTGATACTTAATAAGTCATAGTTTATTTTGAATGCATAGTTAATATTAAGGACAATAAAAATTAAGTCGAATTCAAATAACAATAACGAGTAGGGCTGTCGAGATCTCGAAAATCGAGGCGATTTTTTTCCTCTTTTTTTCACCAAAATTATCCAAATTTCAAGGTAATTTTCGAAATTTTTTTTGAAAAAATCACTTTAGTATCCCTTTATGTTTTTGTCCAAAATTTTTGAAAAAACGTAAGGAGGACCAAGATAAATTTTTGATCTCGAAAATCGAGACTCTCGATCCCGATTTTTTGGATCTTGTTTCAAAAATCTCGACGACCCTAATAACAAGACATATAAACTTATCGCTTTTTCTTCTGTTTAGTTGATGGCTGAGGTTGTGCACTAGAAGAAGCTGTTCCACCTTGTCGACTCTTCAATTTAGGTACCATTTCACATGCATAAAGCAGAATAGATGCTCGGTTGGAAAATTTTTCATTTATCAAAGAACCATCGTCGTTTTTTAGCTGAACACGGACACGACCTTGACCAACAGAATCTCGACTTGGATCCAAGGGATGCATTTTATTCTTCTAAAAATTTTGCAAAATTATTCAACAAAGCGATTTTGGTTAGAACAGTGTCTGGTAGAGCCTGGGACTCTCTACCAGACACTGTTCTTGCTATAACACAGGGGATTAACCAAAATTGTTCTAAATTTCCCATTTTCAACAAAAAAAACCCAATTTTAACATTTTTCCAACAAAGTCAATATTTTCTGAGCGTTTTCAGCTTATAAACAAGTATTTTTCAACAAAAAAAAGTTCGCCTGCAGTGCTGATTTTATGCCTTAAATATAGGATTTCAATAAGATTTTCTTCGAAAATCGAAATTTTTTGAACATTTTCTGATTAAAAAAGTATTTTTCAGCGAATAAATATAATAGAAGATCTTGGTGATCTTTGAAAATTTTTTTGAAAAAATCGGAAAAAACATAAGGGCCTCCCTTTTATGCATATTGATTGTTATAGCACCAGCTAGCGCTAAACAATCAATATTCCTTGGCGAGGACTTTTTGCCCCTTAGGCGAGGATATACCGCCTCTAACGCGAAGAGTTTTTGCACCCCCGTATGTAGAGTATAACGAATTATTACAAATAAAAAAATACCTCAAGCTTAGCCTTCAAACCGGCGTGCACAAGAACATCATAAATTTCCTGTGATGTTGGATTATCTAGTGCCTATGAGTGTTTTTAGAAAACAAAATAGGTGACTCAAGACTTACTACTTTTTGCGACACTTTTCGTCCAAGAGAAGCTGTCTTTTTAGCATTCAAATAAATAGGATATATACAAATCCAACGAGCTTCATCCGAAAACGGCTTTGATTTTATGTTCATCCTAAATCTTTCAATATAGTCTAACCTCGATATAACACCACGTTCCCGTAGATAAAATATTGTTTGGCGAAGAAAAAAGAAACCAGCTTTCTAATGACACCAAAACTATCAAAATTGGCTTTGTATTTCCGGAGAAATCCTCAAAAACATACAAAAGTTTCGAAACATCAAACGACCCCGTAATTATGGAGGACCTGGGAAACCTCCTCCCAAACTTGAAAATTTTTTATTCGATGAAGAAAAAGGAAAATGTCTAAAAAATTTTAATTTTCGAGGAAGAAAAATGAAAATTTAAAAAAAAACTCCCCCCCCCCAAATTTGGACCAAAATTACGATAGTTTGTTGTAGTTTCTTGTAGAGGGGTCATTTTTCAAAAATTTTTTCGAGAACGGGCCTCGCATGCCCCATTTAGGCTGCGGTCAAGCATGTTGAAAAAGTTGTTGAAAAGTTATTGAAAAGTTGTTGAAAAGTTATTGAAAAGTTGTTGAAAAGTTATTGAAAAGTTGTCGAAAAATGTAACTTTTTTGTGCAAAAAAATTAAGCTCCAAGCGGGATTCGAACCCGCGACCCTTTTGTTTTTCGACAACTTTTTCAACATGCTTGACCGCAGCCTTAACAACACTTTTGAATAACTAAAATTAAAATTTCGACCTTCGGGATCGAATTCACCCCGTTTAAGGAGCAAGATGACCGATCCTATTCAGGCACGTAGCCAGGATTTCCTGACGGGAGGGGGGCTATGACCCAAAATCCACAGGTAGCTGTGGCTTTTTTCAAACTTGAGGCACGTAGCCAGGATTTTTGACTTTTTCAAAATTTTGATCAAAATCCACAGGTACAAGGGGGGGGGGCCAAGTCTTAACATTTCAAAAACGTGTTTTCTCGACAATTCTGGACGAGAAACACCTTTTCAGTGTTTTTGACAATGTTAGGACTTTTTGTCCCCTTGGCAAGGACTTTTGCCATTAGGCGAGGATATACCGCCCCTTAGGCGAGAACTTTTGCTCCCTCCCCCCCATAGCTTATCAGATGAAAAGCTACCTCTGTCATTTGGAAAAGTTATCTGTCGTTTTGGACAAAAACATAAGGTGGTACCCTGGCTCTAGGACATTTCTCAACGAACACTTTTGATTTTATAAATTCGTTGAGAAATGTCCTAGAGCCTTATGATTTTTTTTCAAAATTTTTCCTGAGGCGCCATTTATACTTCCGTCGCGTCGCAACGCGACAGTGCATTTTGTGTCGTGCGACGCGTCGTACGACACAAAAATGCACGGTCGTGTCGCGACAGAAGTATAAATGGCGCATATATGGGCAAGGGGGGTAGGTCGAAAACCCAAATGCGATACGTTTGTCGACCAAAAAAAAAAACGTCGCAGGTACAATTTTTCCCTCATCCATCATACCCAACTGCGACATGTTTTCTACATTTTACCTAACTGCGATATGTTTTCTGCATTTTACCCCCTCTTGCGGCGATATGGGGGTGGGTCAACCCACCCCTTGCCCACGTATGAAATGGCGCCTGACGGGGAAGGGGCAATTGTCCCTTCCCTACGTGCCTGATCCTATTCATTTTTTGATTGCCGTGAACTAATCTTCAATTTATCCATTCTCCACGATTTAATCGAATTGCAACTAATATAATGCCAAAAAGATGAAATCGTTTCTATATACAGGTGGTGTCTTAACTTGAAAATGATATGTCTACATACGTATTTGAAGACAAAGGAATAAATTTTTTTAACTCTTTGAATCAAATTTTTTTGTTTGCGAAAACCATTGGAATTACTAAACAAAGATCCCCATTTAGTGAAATTCCCGACTAGAAACATCCCTATATTATAATCAAATGTCCTTATAGTTGTTGTCATGGTGATTGGATATTGGCAGGACGACTAGTGTCCATGGGTCATTAAAGGTAAAACGTTCATGTTAAATTTGTTTTTTGACTAATGTTGCTGCATACTAAAAGTCCAACATGTCTTTAAATTTGACGCAGTTGGAACAAGTTGTTGAACATGATGCCGATAACTTGGAACAACTTCAGTACTGGTATGACCAGCTTATCGAGGTATATATAAAACAGTGGGGGAATTAGGTTGTAATTTTTTGGCCCCGCGCAGCGGGGTTTCGAAAGTATGCATTTTTTCCTAAAAACTTGGGCAAAAAACTTGAATTATTTACCCCTGCGCGGGGGGGGGGTTAAATCATGATTTTTTTTACCCCTGTGCGTGAGTTCAGACCTCAAAGGACGAAATTTCTTACACCCTGGTTATACACTGATATTAAAGGTGTTGCTAAATACAAATCCTGGCACTTATTCAGAATGTCCCCTGTAGGCCCACAGATGAAAATCTGATCGATGACTGAAATTCTCATATTAACTTTACAACAGGGGGCATTCCGAATAAGGTGCCAATGTCATCTTATTCGGAATGCCCCATGTGGGCCAACAAGGGGGCAAATTGAATTTTTTTGTGAAAAATCGAATTTTGCTCGAATAAGTGCCCAAATTCTATCCTTTAGTATGAACTGGAAGATAATGAGCAGCGTAAAGATCTTGAGATAATATTTCGTGCTATGAAATGGATTATGCAATATGAACATACAAGCGTTGACGAGTTGAAGGAGATAGCCGAAAAAGAAGCTATTGAACTGGCGGAAAGGGAAGAAAATTGGGAGCAGGAAAAGGAAATTCTTAAAGTAAGTTGTTAAGCAAATTTTGGGATAGCTCACAAGTATGGGATGAAAAATTGGGACTAAATTTTTTTATTTGTAGGAAGAATTAAGTGTTCTTCGTGAAAGAATTACTGGCCAAGCGGGAGTTACTGAAACTTATGAAGCTTTTCGTGGCGAGATTGATGCATTGAAAGCGGAAAACGCACAACTGAAACAGCTGAGCCGAGAACGAGACCGTGAACTTGCTGATCAACGAGATAAAGCTGAACAAATGAGCAGTCGTGTAGACGCGCTAGAAAAAGAGCGCACTATGCTAGTTAACAATGTAATCTGTTTGGGGCTATTCAAGTCTGGGACGTGAAAAAATCTGAAATTTTTTTCCGGAAAATGGCATCCCCAAACTTGAATATTGGGACCCCCCAAACTTGAATAGCCCCTCCATCTGTTTTGCTCATTTCTAAAAATTTGTTTAGACCGAAACGCTAGAAGATACGATTCGTCAGCTGAATCTGCGAATTAGTTCAAAAACTGAAGTCTCCGGTAGAGGTGATTGGGAATCTCGTCGGCTTCGACAACGAAGCGAACAAGCCATACTTCTAAGCACTCAACTTCAAGTATGTTTTTATAGGTGGAAGCGTGTACCATGATTACAAAAGTTTTGAATTTTTTATATAATTATGAATTATCTTACGCGATTTTTGATACAGGATGGGCAAAAAAAGTGGCTTTTATGCGACTGGAAATTTACTTTTTCTAAAAATGAGTTCTCTATGGGTAATTTTGTGTAGTAGCCCCAAAAAAGTCACTTTTTTGGCCCACTATCTACTTTTTTTAAACTTAAAATTCCAGAAAGAAAGCATGAGTACTTGTTTAGAGCGTCATCAGCCAGAACGAACAATTGAAAGTTGAAGTTGAAAGATTGAGCAATGCGCTTCAAAATGCAACTGCACTAATACAAGAAACTACAACCAACTATGGTTCTCTACAAGAACAGTTGGCTATTGCCGAAAAAACTATCGCAGCGTTGGCCGAAGACAATTCCACGCTTAAAGAACAAGTGATTTCGGATTTATTATCATAGTAATTTTCAATAATATTAGATCAGTACACGAGATCAAACTTTACATGAAAAACAAGCAAAACATGAACTGACAAGCCGAGAAATGGAAGTATGTTATGTTTATAGTTGTATTTGACAAGTGATAAGCGACAAGTTACAAAAATAAAGGGAAAAAACCGACAAGTTGGCACATGAAAAGTGACAAGTTCACTTAAAAAAGCCGACAAGTTTGTCATTTATCACTTGTTGAAAAAAATTGACTAAGCAAAAGAGGTTAGTCAGTTTTTTTAGACAAGTGATAAGTGACAAACTTGTCGATTTTTTAGTGAACTTGTCATTTTTCATGTGCCAACTTGTCGGTTTTTCCCTTTATTTTTATAATTTGTTACTAATCACTTGTCACTAATCAAGTACAACAATAGACCTCTGTCAGAAGGATAGTGATCAGTTTCGGAAGCATGCATTTCTGAAGTCAGTTGCATTTGATGCGAATTTCGGGTTAACTATAGGGTTATGTGCGTACTTCTGAAGCTGATAACTACCGTCAGAAGCATATAGTTCGTTTCAGCCATAACTATAAAAAAGCTGGACTCAAAATGCAAAGTCCGAAGTTAGTATCCTGTCCGATCTGGCAAGTTAAGCAATGTTGGTTCGATCCCACTAGGAAGAAAATTTCGATATACAAAGAAACCTTCCTTACAAAGAATAGAGCAAAAAATTTTTGCTCCATTGTTTGTAAGAAAAGTTTTTGGTAGATCAAATTTTTGCCCTAGTAGGATCGAATCTGCGAACACAACGTTGCTTAACTTGCCAGATCGGACGGGATGCTGACTTCGGATTTTGGATCCAGCTTTTTTGTAGTTGGAGCTGAAACGGACTATATCAATAATTCTCTTATAAAATTTTTCTAGGAATTGTTGGAGGAGAAAGATAAAGAAATCTCTAAACTCAAGGGCGAACTGAATTTAATCATGGTAAATTATTGAATTAGCCAATTTCATGATAGCTTGCTTCCAGATCGAACTTGACGATTACCGTACTCGACTTCAAATAGAGCAATCTCGAGACAACAACGAGGCCGAATTGGAGCGCTTGAGTCAAGAACTTCGACGACAAGTCGAACTGGCTAGACAAATGTTCGACTCGATGACGAGCGAAACCCATACAGATCAAATCCTAGATCCAAACGTGGAAATGAGAATAAGATTAATGCAATTGGAAGAACGATTACAGACGACTCAGTCATATATGAAGGACTCGGAGGCAGAGAAAACCAATATGCAGCGAATTATTGAAGAAAAAGATGCACAAAATGCTCAACTGCATGCTGATATGAATCGTTTTAGACAGGTGAAATTCTAGGCTATTTCATCGAATGGACACGATTCATCAGCCAAGGACAGTTTATTGAATAACGAACAAGATCCACAGTTGCTTGATCAAAAATGCGATTTTTCCCTTCAATACACAGGCCTTTCTTGAATCAGGGAATCGTTTTTTCGCGTTGAAAATATCAAATTCGGATTCCTTGCATGTTTTTACTCCTAGAGGAGTCATTTTCAGAAAAAATTTTGAAAATTTTTCACCTGGGTGGCCCCCTTATTGTGTATTAAGCTCCAAAATTCCTTCTGATTCGTGTTCCTCATACCTAAAAATTCACGAGTAAAAAAATTTAGCCGATTTGGAGGAATTTGTGAAAATTCGATTTTTTACCCTTGGTCCCCCAAGATAAAAAATGAAAAAAATTTCACCAAATTTCAAAAATGGTTTCAAACGTCTTAGAATTGTGTCCTGATCACGATGGTATATCGTGACAGTGAGGGTATGGATCGCAGCTTCAAAAGTTAACCCGTAGGCACGCACACACACAGATGTTACACGTTTTTATATAATTTTGAAACTTTAGATTACATTCGGGGATGCTGACAAAGAAATAAGGCATCTAGAAGCCCAGCTCAAGTTCCGAGACAAACAAATACAAAAACTTACATCGAAATGCTCACTCTTACAAATTGAAATTGAACAGCTTTCGGAAAAACCTCAACGGATTCAGAAAGAAGCAATCACAGATAAACGAAAAGAACTTGGCCCGATTCAAGAAGCGACACAAAAACCAATCAAAAAACCGCGAATTGAAGTTTCTAAAGAAACCGCTAAATCTCACGTTGATACCAAGCAAGACGTTATTATTAAAAAGGATTCTGAAAAATTCGAAGTGATTGAGCCAAAGGAGCTAACGCAAGAAAAGCTTGACGAACTAGAAGCTTATGCTACAATTATCTCTTCCTTAAATCACGAAGTCATGCAACTTTTGAAGGCAAGTTAGCACAATTTGAGCAAGTTTCAAATTTGTGAATTTTGACCTTTTATAGGTTTTGATAGGTGAAAACATACGTGGGCGGAGGGAGGACTGTCTCCCCCAATTCGTCGTATTGGACTAAAAACTAGGGACCCAATTAGTATTTTTTGCGGCGAAGCCGTCGAAAATTTTTTTTAAAGCTGGGGAGGGGGTAGCTTTGGAACAATTCGTATTTTGGGATCCAATACCTTTCCTTGCCCATTTATGGATGAAACACGATTTTGAGGTGTTTTAGACACGAAAAATATCGGCTTTAGACTTTGTTGCGTATTTTCACCTTTTGAAACACATGTTGTTAGACGTGTGAACCAATTTCATCTATTTTAGGAACTTGAAGCAAAAGACGAACAAATTAGAAAACTAGAAGTATTTCAAAAAGATGCAGATAAACATATACGAATGTCAATGGCACAAGTTTCACTGATTTCACATGAATATAAAGACTTTTACTTAAAACAAAGCCTAAATAAACCAGATAGAAGTGATACTAATGATAATCGTTTACAAGAACTGGAAATAAGGGCCGTTGAATTAGAAGTATGTCAGTGGTTTAAGGGGGGGGGGTAAAATTACGGTATGTCGGTAGCGGAAAAATTTTTTTTTTGAATTTTTGCAAAAAATGACCCTACTACCCCTAATTTTACGCGAAAAATCGATTGCGCGCATTCCCGAAGTTTGAAAATGCTTCCCTGACCCTGAATCAGGGAAATAAGGGTGTGTATTGAAGCGAAAATATGAAAATTTTAGATTTCATATTTTCGCTTCAATACACACTCTTATTTCCCTGAATCAGGATCAAGGAAGCATTTTCAAGCTTTGGAAATGCGCGCAATCGATTTTTCGCCTAGAAATTAGTCTAAAAAGTCGGTTTTTAGAAGAGAAATCTAAAATTTTC
>OZJO01004735.1:0-41440 GCA_900406225.1 Acrobeloides nanus | reverse complement strand
AAAAACAATAATCACTCAAGTTTATTAAATACGTACAAATGAACGTTTTCGTTGATTTTATCGTGTGAGAAAAAATGTCTTTGGATGAAGTGTATAACTTTTCTCAAAAATCATATGAAAGCGGCCACATGCGTCCAAAGTATAACTAGAAGCGAGCGAAAGAAAATTCAAAAATGGTGTGAACGGATTGGATTTTTTAGAAATTGAAAGAGTTATGAAAACTTGAAAATTGCGTTTTTTCATTTAAAAAAATTTTAATCGGCAAAAAATTCTGTTGAAGTTTTTTGACGCAAAAAAATTTTTGCGCTTAATTTAAAGACTTTCTTGAGTTTTGATCTAAGGGCTTCCACTAATACAAATGGAAGCGCCAATTGTAGCACTAATTGCACTCTCGGCGTCGAGACCTTCACGAATCTCTACTCCGCGACCATAGAACCCATCTTCACCTATGCACTCGAAGCTTGGTACCCTTCCCAGGCCTATCTTCAGAACTCAGTGGAGAGAGTCAAAAAGTTTGCAGATCGGCTTGCTACGAACGATTTTAACCAATCCACCAGCTATGAAACACTGCTGCAGCGTCTGAACTGGAAACCCATCAGCCATATTGCTATGGAACGAAGAGCCATCCTGATTTTCAAGCACTTGAAAGGACGAAACATCATGCTAGACAACGCCATATCCCATATTAACCCTTCTCTCCACCGAAACTCTCGAACAGGAAATGGACTAGAGCTCGCCATGCCTGTCACAGCTCCAGGGGCCGAAAATGGGTCCGGGACCCAATAGGTCCCGGACCCAAGGACCCACATTGGGTCCAGGACCCATTGGGTCCAGGGCCCAATGAGTTCCGGACCCAATGGGTCCGGGACCCACTGAGACCGGGTCCTTTGGGTCCCGGACCCAAGGGACCCACTTGATATAGAGGGTTCTAGGGAGAGGAGTGGTGCAAATTGGGAGGCCTAAAACGTTAACCTGTTAAAGTTATGGCGATTTTTCGAGTAACACTGAAAAACCAGAATTTTTTCAGAATTTCTCGTCAACCCGAAAAATGTTCCTCGTGAAAAGTTAGGGGGTGGTTCTAGGGGGAGGAATGGAGGCCTGAAACGTTAACCTGTTAAAGTTATAGCGATTTTTTGAATATTCCATTGTAATGGAATCAATTCCATTGCAATGGAATCCATTCCATTGCAATGGAATGATACCAAATGCATTCTCTCGATTTGAATAACCGACTGGTGAAAGCGAAATTTTGAAAATGTTATTCTGAAGCATTTTCCATTCCTTGCCATCCCTAAACCCCATGGGTCCCGGGTCCTTTGGGTCCCGGACCCGGGACCCAAATGGGGTCCGGGGTCCTTGGGTCCCGGACCTATGGGGTCCGGGACCCACTGGGTCCGAGACCCAAAGGACCCGGGACCCAAAAAAGTGGGCCCTTTTCGGCCCCTGCACAGCTCTCAAAACGACGCTCTGCATCTCCCTCAACGTTGCCAAAAGCATTTGGAATAACTTGCCGAAGGACGTGGTCGAGCTATGGGATATCAACAGATTCAAAGCTATGGTTCGATTGCCAAATCTCTATGCAGAATTGGCCAGGAGTAATGTGATAAGAAGGGCAGAGGAAAATCTGTGATAAGCTGAGATAAATTGTTATAATAGGACTTGACTTACTTGTGTCTTATGTGCCTCTTATTTGGACGTCTGTTTGGTACAATAAACTTACTTATAGACGGTTTTATTTTTCAGGGTCAACGAATTTTCGAATGTGGTTTTCAGCAAATTTATAGCCCAAAAAAGATGAATAAAATTGCAAAAGACCACATTCGAAAATTCGTTGACCCTTAAAAGTTATTCTCGCTTTAAATTTTGCGTCTCGACGTCGAGACGAATTAGTGGAGGCCCTTGGTGTTTTCTTGTTAACATTTTTTAAATTTAGTCCAAGAATGGCTTTATTCGGCCAACTAGTGGTTGGTGCACCTGGTGCTGGCAAATCTACTTATTGTACTGGGTTGATGCAAATTCTTGAGCAGCTTAAACGTCCCACGCTTTGTATTAATCTAGACCCTGCTAATGATGTTGTTCCATTCAAATGTGATATAGATATCAGAGAACTGATTACGGTGGAAGATACTATGGAGCTTTTGGAGTTGGGCCCAAATGGGGCACTGCGATATTGTATGCAGACTTTGGCGGAAAATATTGAATGGTATGTCAAGTTGTAGAAAGTGGATATCGGCAGACCTGGGAAATATTGGGAAAGATTTTCGTCCCGTTATAATATCAGAAAATCGCCGGTACTCACACGGATCAGGCGACAAAACCAAAGGGATGCAAATGACATTAAAAAAAGAGAAATTTTGGTGAAATTCTTCAGTTAAAGCAAAAAAATTTCCATTTTTTCACCAAAAATCGTCATTTGAGCATCACCTTGATTTGTTCACCTGTTCCGAAATAACAAATCACCTACTTCCCGCTTTTTAGGCTCAAAACCCGAGTCGGAAAACACCAAGGCTACTTAGTCATCGACATGCCGGGCCAACTTGAACTTTACAATTCGGATGACTCCATTACAAAAATTGTCCGCCAATTCGAAAAATGGGGTTGGCGATTTTGTGCTGTCCATTTGAGCGATTCAATGTATNCAACTGGAACTTTACAATTCGGACGACTCCATTACAAAAATTGTCCGCCAATTCGAAAAATGGGGTTGGCGATTTTGTGCTGTCCATTTGAGCGATTCAATGTATTGCTCAGACCCTGGAAAATTTATTGCCGTTATTTTGAGTGCCCTTTCTATTATGATAAATCTTGAAGTGGGACAAGTCAATGTGCTGAGTAAGACGGATTTACTACGAGATGAGTTGCCGTATGATTTCGATTTCTTTGAGAGACTCCCTGATCTGAAATATCTTGTTCAACTTTTGGATGTACGTGTAATTTTTGTGATACAAAATCGCTATTTATCCTATTTTGAACTCAATATTATATTCATCGTCGTAATTTTGGTCTATATTGGAAGGGGCGGGGAATTTTGATACGTTTTTAGAAAAAATTTTTTCCTGAAAATTAAAAAGTTTTCAGGTTTGGAGGGGAATTTTCTTCAGATTTCCCCCACCTTAATTATGACGCTGATTGTATTTGAATTTTTGAGCTAAAAAATTGACTTATTGAAATCTTCATTTTTTTAATATACATGTATACATTTTTTAGGACCACCCATTTTTGACCAAATATAAACGTTTGAGTGAAAAATTATGTGAAGTAGTAGAGGATTTCAATTTGGTGAATTTTGTACCCTTGAATGTTACGAGCAAAAAAATGATGCTAAATTTGCTCAAACTTGCAGACAATGCCAATGGATTTGCGTTGATTGAAGCGGCCGACATCAGAGAAATTGCTATGCCTGTGAAATAAATCTCATTTTGTTGTTATATTTTTTGTTATTGACTTTAAATGGCACTAGGACAACCGTCATGGTCACGGTGATCCGTCACGGACAACCTTCACTTAAGCCATCCGTCATCGATCAATATCTCGATCAGTAAATTTTTTCAAAAAAAGCTGTCAAAGAGAAAAAATGTTCAGAATTTAATTCTCTACAATTTTTATTTTGATGGAATTTTATGAAACTTTATATTTTTTTAATATAAATTTTGGTGACATTGTCCGTGACGGATGACCGTAACGTTGAATTGTGACGGTTGTCCTAATGCCCTTTAAATAAACGGGTTTTTGATGTTGCCTTTTTTAAAATGCTTTTTATGCATATATACTTTTTTATATTGCTTATTCAAAACGTTTACAGGGTTTTTAGCTTAAATGTTTCGAATGTTGAGCCTTGTGTTGGAGAGCAATTTTTTAATTAGACCAATTCCTATTTTTTCACGGTATAAGTATCTATGCTTTTTGACTGCCAACCCTACACTTTCTTGCAATCTTTATCAAATGAGATTTTTTGTTGATAATAAAAAGGTAGGCTTTAATTTTTAGAATTCCTTCAAATTTTTTAGCCTATTCACAGAAATTTATATGTGCGGAATTTTGAATTGAAATCGGAAAAATTCTACTTTAATTTGAATGAAACCTTGGAAAACCATCAGATTGATATTTTAATATGCGAGGTTAGAATTTTGCAAATTGTGATCTGATTTTTTTTAAAGGTTTACAATGAGAAACTATAGAAGTTCTAAAATTTTTGAGGGCACTTATTCTGAATGCACCCTGTGGGCCCACAGGGGTCTTCGTGAGAATCTTATCGATGAATGAAATTCGCATATTAACTTTATACCAGGAGAACTTTCCGAATAAATGCCTTTTTGAACTCAAATGATTTTACGCATTGTGCTCAAAATCAATTTTTTAGCTAAATTTTGAGCCTTTGATAGCAAGGCTAGAATTATTCAAATTTTAAAACAACTTTTTTAAAGGTTTGTACTAAGACGGAAGTAAAACGATTTGTTTGGGTAGGTATACAAGCGGCTAGAGAACTATATGAAAATTTAAAAGAAGTCTTGAAAAATAAAAAATTACCCAAAAACAACAAAATTATGGATAGCGATTTAAACAATGTGTTATCTTTGGCAATTATTTATGCTCCAGCTTGGAAATCTGATGTGGGGAAGAAAGTTATTTGTATTTATAGAAACGAACAAACGGTATTTTCCTGTTTGTTCAGTTCTTTAACAAATTTTTATTTAGCCAAAGCCAACAATTTGTCTCTTGTATGATGAAATTCCGATTTTTCTAGAAAATCTAGCAGAAGTTTTAATGAAATATGAGAAAATGCACGAGGTTGGAATGATTTGAGTCCAGTAGTGTTGTTATTTTCTGAATTTTAGCCTAAAGAAGGTCTGAAATTTCTATGTGATGTCAAAACATTTTTGTTTGGAAATGTACGATATTTTCTACATATTGCTGAGGTTACAGTGTCGAAAAATCTAATTGTAATAATTGGCAATGTATGATTTTTTATATAGTCACTGTGTAACAGTAACGTATCCAGAAAAATTTTGCGATGGTGGCCCATAAACATGGGTTCCCTTAAAGATTTTATTAAAAAACATAAGGGAGATCAAGGTAAATTTTTTGGAGTTCCCCCCCCCCCACCCCGAAATCAAAACCTAGTTACGCCCTGCCTGGATACGCTACTGCTGTGTAAATTTCTATTCGAACTTTGAACTCAAAATCGAAATATAGTTGAATTCTTTCCAGATTTTACCTCAAAAATTGACTAGAGCTAAAAATAGATTGTTTGATCAGAAAGGCAAATTTTTGCTCAAACATAGTATTTTGCTGAAAATTGCTAAATTAAAAAAAAACCGCCCAATTTTATGCTTTTTTAGATGAATCTAGTTACTTATGAGAAAAATCATATTTGGATAAATGTAAGCTCAGCATTAGCTATGCGGAAAATTTTTGAACAAATCTCTTTAGTTATTTCGGCAAATGAAGGTAACTAACAGATAATGGCAATAATGGTGTTATACTCAAAAATTATTTCAGATTTTTTGAACTAAAGGGAAAAAGGGGGCAAGGCAATTTTTTAGGAAAAAAATGCAAAACCCTATTTATATATCTTTTTAGGATTTTTGCTCAAAGAACATGATATACGAAGAGCAGCACCACAGTCTGTTATTTATTCGAATAAATTTAACGAAGACGAAGAGGAAATTAAATATAATGTGGAGTTAAAGGTTTCTGAATTGAGTGATTCTGCTCTTGGAGAAATGTACCTTACTATCTCAAAATATTATTCGGTATATATTCTTATTAAAATTTTTGCTTGTTAATATAATTGTGCTCAAAAATGTTTCATAAATGGGTTATACACAACTCCAAATAAATATAAGGCACCCATGGATTTCTTGAGTTTCGGGCTCTTAATTCCCAGAATTGTATACAAGTTGGATTTTTATGCGATTTTTTGACAGAATATGGTTTTTGAGTGTCATGAGTACGATATAAATAAAACCGAAGGTCTCCGATTTCATTTATTAACTTTTTCTCTAAACTCGCGAAGGTGAATTGTTTTTCAAAACATGGTTATTTTATATGCTTTATCGAATGGAAAAAGGTGCAAGTCGGAATTCCTATCGGAAGGCTCCGAACTCTTCGAATTTTGGGGTGCCTTATAATTTTGCAACAGTGTAATTTTGCTCAAAAATTTTCGAAACAACGTAAGAGGGACCCTTATGATTTTTCAAAATTTTTGGAACCTGAGCTCCTACGGCCCTGGGTAATATATCGGGTTTTTACTAAATGGGTCCAATTTTTGCTCTTTGCTTAAGGTGTCTAATTTGAAGGGCCATATTTCTGAAAGAAAAATTTTAAGAAGACATAGTTTTAATGTTGGGGTTATAAAGTTACTTTTATGCAACGAACGAAAAATTCTGAGACTATGACTTTTTTGTTTGGTACCTTCGTCTTCAGATTTATTCAAAAAGCTTCAGACAATATATCTTAAAAATAGCTTTTTAATCTATTGTGAGCCAAAAATTAGATAAAAGAATTTTTAGATAAAAGAACAGCCGAAGAAAAGTACTTTTATCATCCGCTCCAAGGCGTTTCCAATTTTCCGAAGATTGTATGAAGAAACCCTTTTAGAAGGCAATAAATTGGGCTTGTTTGAAATTGATATAGATGAAAAGCCAAAAAATGACATTGCTAATCCAATAGAAACTTCAACTTCCAGAAAGTTTCACAGAGTTTTCAAAGAAAGAGAATCGCAACAAGAGTTTAACTCGCCTGAAGAAAAATTTGAATTTGAGGTGCTCTATGCAATTTAAAAAAATTTTCTAACATGCATAAGTTTAGCGTTGCCAAGAATTGGATCGGATGAACGGAGAAATTACGGCATTACGCTTCCGCTGGACGAGCACTTTAGAAGAACTTGAAAGAAAAGAGCAGATAATCCGCGAAAAATATGATACAAGAATAGAACTGATAAAGAAGAAATACATTGGTTAAAATAGAAATTTTTATCATAGGCTAGCTATTTTGTTATAAATTTTACGGCTTGATTATTGATGATTTTGTTTTGTGTATTTTAATAAACGGGTATTTTTGTTACTTATTTTTTATTTGTTCTTGTCGCAAATTATTTTTATTAGTGAGATATATAGTTGAATCAGAACTTTTTGTGGCAGTGGTGTAATTTCAGTCGGCGAATTGAGGGGTTGTACATGTCTCAATTTTCTTAAAAAATTCAGCTGGTAGATGGAGGAGATGCACATGACTTGCGTTGAAAAATTTTCACCAAAAAAACAAAAGTACTATTTTTTTTTTGGCTCACTCTGTAAAAGTAATTTTGGTTTAAATTTCAATGATTTTAAAGCATGTTAACATGGGTCTATCTATTTTAGAAAAAATTTTCTCCGGCTTCAAACGTTGTTAGCCTTGAAACACGCGTGATGTTATGCTTATTGAACAATATTTTTTCTTATTCTCTAACATATCCGATTTCCTCTCAATTTTCCAAGAATAAAGGCCCATTTTTATTGGTTATTAGAATAGCTACTTTTTCATACCAAATTGACCAAAAAAGGAAAAATGAAGCTCAATTCTCTAAGGTCAGAAAAAAATTTTATAATCCTAAATATCCTAAGCAAAAACTTAGGGTATTTCAGGCAGCGTCGTAATTATTGGGGGCTGGTGAAAATTCTCTCCAACCTGAAAATCCCCCCCCCCCAATCTGGACCAAAATTACGACGCTGATTTCAGTTTTTTTGCAATTTGCCGAAGCTCAAAATTTAGCCAAAAAGAATTTCCACGTTGAAAAATGTATGTGAAAAGAAGACCTTCAAATTTGGAGACATTCGTTTCTTCATTCAGTTACAATGTCAAGAACGAGCAGAAAATAGGATGTTTTTTCATATCGGAGAGGTGCGATTTTTTTGAAATTTTCCTTTATGAGGGGTCAATTTTTCAAAAATTCATACATCTTGTTTTTTTAGCTCAACTTGAAGACCCTGAAAAATCGCCACATTTATTTGAGTCTTCCGGCAGCAAGGATTATTCTAGAAAAATTGGGCAAAATTCAAGAAATTGTGGTCCAAAAAGGTCAGATTTTGAAATTGCGCCCAAGATTGTTATACTAGAAACGAAGATTTTTCGATTTCTTTTTCAGGCTACCCTCCAAAGCGAACCTTGTCAAGAGAGTTGTTATACACGGAAAATTTTGTTGTGGAAAATGAAAAATACAAATTAGAATTGATGCCACCAAGAGAAAATGAACTACATGATTTTGACATGAAATTGTGTATAGTGCAAGAAAATATTGTTAAGGTACAAAAATAGGAACTTATGCACTTCGGTCCCCCTCCAAAAAATTTGGGGGGCCGAACTGCACTGATCAGTGTTGTTCGGCCCCCCCCCCAAAATGTTTGATTTATACGAATTTGGGGGGGGGGCCGAAGTGCATAAGTTCCCAAAAATGCTCAACAAAAAGTGTAAAAAGAAATATTTTGCACTTCTTTGGCTCAATAAACCAGAAAAATGCAAAAAAAAACAGAGAAAATAAATACAAAAAGTTAAAATATGCAAATGTGTATAGTAATTACTTTACACTATAATTTTTATGTATTCAAAATTTGCATATTTTGAAAAAAATATGCAAAAACAAGTTAGAAATATGCAAATTTTGGGAATAGAAATAAACTTACTCTTTTTATTGTACTCAAAATTTGCATATTTCATAAAATAAGGAAATTTTATAGAAAAAAGGCTCGATCTACTTCATCCACGCTAAAGCAATCCCTATCTTCCAAGAAAACATCGCCAAAATTTTAAAAGAATACGAAAAATTGGGAACTGTTAGTAGTAATGAAAGCAAAAAATCTGTAATATCCCAATTTTTTCGAACCAAAACTTGCATTTTTTTTAGTACTTGGAAGAATATTACCGAATCAGTCTGGATATACAAACAGAACTTGATATAATTCAAGAAGACGAGACGAAATCTTTCAAGGAACGTGTCCAAGCCAGTGATCGAATCTATATGAAATATGATGAAATTTTGAAACAGCTCAAGAAAAAATATGGCATAGAAAGGAAAGAAGTGCTGAAAATTTTGCCCCAAAGTGAAGAGAGATCTGTTATACTAGAAACGAAGATAGAAATTCCCAAGAAGAAGGAGCTCAGCTTAAAAGAAGAAGAAAAACCTCTAGAATATGGAAACGAAGGTCCGAAATTTTGGTAGCATATGTTATAGGAAATATGCGAATTTTGTTATTCTTATGTTCAAAATCGTATTCTAGGCTAAAATTTAAAAAATCTGATGTAAAAACTACCCCCTTTAACGTAATGTAATAAAGTTTTTGATTATGCTAGTTTTGTAAATAATTGTTATTATTGTCTATGGGAATATTTCTCAATTTATTGAAATTAATCACGTCGAAATTTTTAAGCATGTTTTTGCCATCGAACCATATTTTTATTCGTTTATTTATCAGGCCAGTGCCATTTCGAATTTTGTACAAACGAAATTGTCCTTTTTTTCTTCCAATTTCACCGATAAACGTTCAATTAAAAAGATTTTTTAATAAACAAACTTTAGAGGTACGTTCTTGAAAGTTTGATTTTTTGGTACTAGTACGATTTACGTACAGGGGTGTTCAATAACGTTGGAGATGTACGTTAATATGAATTCTAGACTACGTAGATGCAGGGTATTCAAAAAACTTACTAAAGTGGTAAGTTTAGTCTTATTTAAAGTAAGATGAAACTTACTTTTTCATTTTAAATTTTTATGCCCTGATCATTGATGTAAACGATAAATTAACGCTCCAATTGATAAAAAAACGAAAAGATTTCAATTTTGACCTCACTAAGGTGCAACTTACCTAAGATAAGGTGCACCCAGGGGGCGAAAAGGTGCCATCACCCATAACCCACCCACAATCACCCACTAGTGGGTGATGGGTGATTGTGGGTGAATCACCCAGTGGGTGATTCACCCATGGGTGACAGGTGATGTGGGTGATGCCACCCACTGGGTGATGGGTGGGTGAATTTTGGGTGCTATCACCCATTTTTTCGCCCCCTGGGTGCACCTAAGACTAAACTTACCACTTTGATAAGTTTTTTGAAATACTCTATGTAGTTGACATAATACTTTATATAATCATTTTTCATAAAAAAAATATTCATTTTCTAAGGATTTTCGACTTAAAATGACAATATTTAAGTTAAAATCGTATGAAAATGACAATTTTGATGAAAAAATGAAAATTTTTGGATGGGGTAACTAAATCATATTAGTACAGTTTTTTCCATTTATTCTTTTTTAGGCAAGCAACAAATTTTCCTATGAATATCTGTGTGAGTCGAAAAAATTTGTTATTGGATCAGTGCATTATGTTTTAAACCTGTTGCAAGAGAAACATGGGATATTTGTCATAATAGAAAGGGTATAAAATGGAACCAATCAAAAGTGTAATCATCGAGAATGGGTCGAAAAATTCTTTTCTAAAATATAATTTAACCAAATTTTTGAATCAATTTTTTCCTTTGAAAAATTCATTTTTTCCCTATGAAATTTTTTAAATTTAGCCTCCCCCCCCAATCTAGAAGCTAGCGTTCACTGATTAGGGTCCCAAATATCTGCAATCCCTTATCTCCTCGCAAATGTTCGGGGGGAGGGGGTACGAAAAATTTTTCCATTGGTGGAGGCTTAAACATTCTTTCCGATGACTGTAAAACAACGTAATTTAGACCAATAATAAAACCAATGAACAATATTGTTTACGTTTGAGGATAACGCTAGCTAGATTCTTGCTAGAAAAATTGAAAGAAGTTCCTGATGTTATTTCAAAAAATCGAGGTTTTTTACCCTTTGTTTTTTAAAAGAACTTTTTTAAGGCCATGTAGACCCTAATAATAATGCTTTTTTGTATGATGAACGATTTGAAAATAATGAAGAAGAAATTCGCGTGCAGTTGATGCCTTCACAAAAACTTGTTGGCGATGTAGTTATGTTCATTGTTATAAAAAGCACCACCGAGGTAATGGAAACCAGGGTGTCAGATTTCGAAATTCGCATAATTAATCGGGTTCAAGTTGGATCGTCAAATTAACGAATTTTCAAAAAGTTTATTCTCGAACCACCTGCTGAAATTGTTTAACAAGGGGTTTGCGAATAAACTTTTTGAAAATTCGTTCTTTGACGATCCATTTGAACCCAATTAATTATGTGAATTTCAAAACCTGGTCACTCTAACTGAAACTCTCTTTGCTTGATATAATTTCCATATTTTTATAGCTAAAGCTAAAATCTATGATATATATTCCTTCCAGAGCAGTTCCAATTTTCTATGAAAATCTGGTTAAAATTTTCAATGAATATGAAAAGCTGCCGAATAAATTGGACTCGGAGCCAACGGTTGATCATGCGATTTCGACTAGCCAAGCTATTTCAAGAAGTCCGTTTAGCCGGTTAAGAAGTGCCAGATTTACCTCAAAATATGGAAATCCATATATTTTAATTTGTATATGTTTTGTGTCTTTTATACTTGGTTATGTTATTGCATATGTACGTGGTGGTTTAATAGCACATGATAATCGGGTGAAGCAAGATAATGCCTAGTTTTGTACTTTTTATTGTAAATGTTTTTAAAGAAAGAGAAGCATCTTCTAATAAATATTAGATTGTAAATACAGGTTGTATAAAAAACAGGAATTTGGGCGATTTTTTCATGTTTTTTCGACCCGAAATTTTTTTTCAAAAATGACCCTATTAAGGGCTATTTTTATGCGAGGAATCGATTGCGCGCATTTCCGAAGATTGAAGACTCTTTCCTGATTCAGGTAACCGGGGTGTGTATATTTTTTATTTCGTTGTGAAAATTCCTATAGCCGAAAAGGTTGCGTCCCAGTCTCCGAAAATGAGAAAGCCTCTCTTAGTTTCTTTCAAAAGCATTGTTTATTTGAACGATTGTTTTCATTTGTGTATTTCTTAAAAACTTAAAATTTTCGAATATAGGTTTTGAATTTAAAACACATTTGACTATAATACAGGGTGATCCACGGGGTTCTTTACATCAGACTTTTATCGATATCTTGGCTACCCGAAAGATTTTTCGATGCGATTTTTTTAAAGTTAGGTAGGCTAAATGTGCATCAAACGAGGTGACTTTCGCCAAAAAATAATGTTCCTAATATTTTATTTTTGCGTTACAATATTTTGTTTTAGGAAAAAAACACTCTTAACAGTCGAATTTTTCAAAAATTCGTTCGGATTCTGAAAGAGCATGGCCGATTTTACTTATCTACAAAAAATCATGAAAAAAGAATGTAGATTTTTCGAATTAGAGAGATTTGAAGTTAACAGCTATTTTGCGGCAAAATCAAATCGCCGCGAGTGGGATTCGATCCCCTATTTTGAAATCGAAGTCGAGACCACTATTACTGAGCTATTTTAGCATTCTATAGGGTGAATCAGAAAAAATCGCCCCCCCCCCTCGAAAATGTTCATTTTTAAACAAGGAGTCAAGATAGACCGATACGAGGGTATAGGGGTAACTTCCAAAAAAGTGTGGGGGGGTCCATTTATGGACCCCTGCTCATGTATGGTCCCAAAAGGAAGTAAAAATTATTTTGAACACTTATCA
Organism: Acrobeloides nanus; assembly: GCA_900406225.1. Classification (NCBI taxonomy): domain Eukaryota; kingdom Metazoa; phylum Nematoda; class Chromadorea; order Rhabditida; family Cephalobidae; genus Acrobeloides; species Acrobeloides nanus. Next base: position 28,838 of record OZJO01004735.1, on the reverse strand, counting down.
AAAAACTTTCAAGTTTTTGCTTTCATACGCGTCATTTTTCATAAACCAAAATTTGTTTATTTTAGTTTGCCAATAAAATGCTTATTCGTGCTGCATACAACATTTTTGGCCATTCATTAACTATTTCGGGTTCTGCCCGTCTATTGTACACGCAAAATTGTCCCAGTTTTCTATGTGCAGGAACATCAGCCATTGTAAATGATCGACATCGATCGAAATATGCTAATGAACTTGTAGGAAAAAGACTAACAAGAAATGAAAGGACACAGATTGCTAAAGAGGAAAAGGAATTTATTGAAGTAATTTTGTGCTTCACAAATTTTTTATGCATCTCATAATTTGCATAAAGAATTTTTATGGGCTCGGATCCAGAAAAAACCGAGCGGTTCGTGGTAGACCGCAGTAATCGAACACGAATCGCTCGGGTTGACTCTAGCCATAGTTTGGTAAAAGCTGCTGATGTCACTTTTTTAGGAGAATCGAAAAGATTGGATGAAACCGAAAGAATCTGGCAAAGAAATTTTGGAAGAAGCCGTAGATCCAATCAAATTGAAAAGAGTAATTTGCAGTTTTTTATAAATAAAATTTAAGCACCAATTTTTCCAGGACAAGGCTCGAGCTAGACTTATTGAGCAATTGAAGGCACAGGAAGAGAAAAAGCGTATAAAACTGGTATTTTTCATTTTTAAATAATTTTTTATTTTTTAGGCAAGAGAAAAGACCAGGGAAGCTAAGCAGAAACTTTGGGCAATGACTTATGAGGCCAAAAGATTGGGATGGAAACCACCTGAACTTCGAAATCCTAAAGTAAGATACAAAAGACGTATGTGTAACAAATTAATAGCTTGTTATATTGTGTATGTTTATATTATGCCGTGTTTTATATTATTACAAGGCGCCACAAAAAAGTTATACATAAAAAAAGAAGATTTTTGACTCTTTTTGGGTTCAAGATCGATTTTGATACCATTTTAAGCTTAAAAATCTGTTTTGCATAGTGATTACTGTTTTATTCTTATCTTATATTTTGAATTTTTTAGCCTCCGAAAGTTCGATGGTTTCAAAAACTCGTCATTAGAACCTTCATATTGAATCGAAAGAGATTTTTTGTAAACTTAATACGGCTCAACAAAGATCAAAGCAAAATAATCGTTCATTTGAGCAAAGTATTAATTCATGTTTTTACATTATTATAGCTTAATTTTCGGTACTATTTCGATGAGAGGGGGGAACCAAACCAGGAGGAAGGGTAAAACCCATCAGAAAGTTTTCGAAAAATTTCCCTCTAGAGATAATTGTTAGCGTAGAATCCGAATACAGGATACGTTTTCACTCCTTAAAAACGTGAAATTCTGGTTTTACGCTGAATATTACCCCTATATGGAATATTTTTCGAAAAATTTCTGACGCGTTCTAAATCCCCTTGGTTTGTCTCCCATCCATCCAAAATAGAACATAATTTTTAGTATGATAATTACACTAACAAGAAATCTCATTTACATTTGAGCATTGATGGAGCAAAAAACTTATTGAGCAAGTTGAAAGAAGTGATAGAAGTTATCGAAAAAGGTTGGGAATTTTGTCTGTACCGTAGACTTTCGCACAAAATGCTTTCCCCTCAAACCAGTGGCGTAACCGGTGGCGATCGCCCCTGTTTCTGAAAAAGTTTGAAATTTTTCATAAGAGTCCCCTCCTATGTTTTTTCCAATTTTGAAAATATTTTTCAGTAAAAAATGACATTTATTCACCAAAAATCGTTTAAAAAAATGGTTATTTTGCCCAAAAATGCCATTTATTGATCACAAAATCCAATTTTTTGCAAAATCGAATTACGATACCTCCCCCAATACCTGAAAATTTTTTTTGAAAAAATGCCCATTTTTCATTATTCAGCTACAGTACCGCCCCCGTTCCTGGAGGGGTCTGGCCACGCCACTGCTCCAAACATGAAAATTTTTTTAATTTTCGGGGAAGAAAAATGAAAATTTTATACTCNATACCGCCTCGTTCCTGTAGGGGGTCTGGCCACGCCACTGCTCCAAACATGAAAATTTTTTTAATTTTCGGGGAAGAAAAATGAAAATTTTATACTCGAATTAATTTTTAGGACGTAAAGAATCGGATGATGAAAAATGTGAATATAAATCAAGCTTTCTGGCAAAAATGCGATCAAAAAATGGAGATAAGGAAGTAGAATATAATGTGAGGTTGAAGACGATAAATGAGGAAAATAAGTTGAATACTTACCTCGTAGTGTCATACAGCTTGGAGAATGTATAATCTTAAGACTCCTGTTAGAAATTATCTATATTCCTGATTTTAGGATAAAAATGGCATAACTATACGAGATAATGCTATCCCAAATATTAAAAAGGCAATAGAAGAACTTCTAAGCAAGTATGCGGAATTGAAGCCAACTGAAGCGCTGCGTAATGAAAATGTTTGAATGACAATATCGTTTATTTATGATTTTGTTTATTAGGCACATTGTATTGTCGATTAATTTGTTATAAGCTTAAATAAATTTTATTCATTTTAGTTTATGAATTTAACAGGCTTTCCTGTAACAATTGCATTCGATTTGTTTTTTGTCAAATGCGTTCGTGCTATAGATGGCTATGCCAAATGTCGATCCATTTTTCGATTTNAGGCTTTCCTGTAACAATTGCATTCGATTTGTTTTTTGTCAAATGCGTTCGTGCTATAGATGGCTATGCCAAATGTCGATCCAATCGAAAAAATTTCATTTTTCGATTTTTTTGAAATTAGCCAAAACTTTGGATTCCAATTTCCGAAAAAACTAAAGACTTTTGGTCTTCGTTAATGTGTGCCATCATTATCCGAACATTGATGGAAAATTTTCAACCATCATCAATGGCGTAGCCAGACCTACCTGATCGGTTGGGGTGGTTTGGGATCGGTGGGGGGCGGGCTCTCAAAATTAGCCAAATAAGGGGTCAACTTTGAAAAATTTCGAATTTTATCATAATCATAATGGGGTATCTTTATCTTTTTTACGGAATTTTCTCCAGAATGGAAGGGGCGCCCTCTCTATACTACGCCACTTACCATCATTGAATGGGTCCGTTAAAGTGGTATAGTACTCTTGTTTCGATGCAGCCCTACCGCCCGGGTGGATTATTAAAAGTGAGTAAAAATTATTTTGAACACCTACCAAAGGCCTTCGAATTCAAGTTTTTGCTTTCATACGCGTCATTTTTCATAAACCAAAATTCGTTTATTTTAGTTTGCCAATAAAATGCTTATTCGTGCTGGATACAACATTTTTGGCCATTCGTTAACTATTTCGGGTTCGGCCCGTCTGCTGTACACACAAAATTGCCCCAATTTTCTTTGTGCTGGAACATCAGCCATTGTAAATGATCGACATCGATCGCTTAATGTTAAAGAACTCATTATAGAAAAAAGACTAACAAGAAGTGAAAAGGTTGCTAAAGAGGAAAAGGAATTTATTGAAGTAATTTTGTACTTAACAAAATTTTATACATCTCAAAATTTGCATAATTAATTTTATGGGCCCAGTTCCATAAACAAACCGAGCGGTTGCGGTGGATCGTATCAATCGACCACGAATAGCTCTTCTATGAGTTAGTAGAAGCTGCTGATGTCAATTTTTTAGGAGAATCAAAAATTTGGGATGAAACCGGGGTTGAAACTGAAGGACGAATTGGGCGAAGCAATTTTGCAAGAAGCCATAGATCTAATAAAATTGAACAGAGTAATTTGCAATTTTTTATAACATTTAAACGCCCATTTTTCAGGCCAAAGCTCAAGCTAGAATTATTGAGGAAAGGATGAAAAAGGAAAAGGACAAACTCATAGAACTGGTATTTCTCTTTTTTTTAAATAATTTTTTATTTTTTAGGCGAGAAAAAAGGATAGAGAAGTTAGGGAGAAATTTTGGACAATGAATTATGAGGCCAAGAAAATGGGATGGAAACCACCTGAACTTCGAAATCTTAAAGAAAAGATACAAGATGTATGATAGAAATTAATAGCTCGTTTATATATATTTTTGAATATATTTTGAATTTTTTAGCCTTCTAAAGTTCCATGGATTGAAAAACTCGACAAGAGAACCTTCACATTGGGTCCAAAGAAATACTTTGTAAACTTAATACGGCTCAACGAAGATCAAAGCAAAATAATCTTTCATTTGAGTAAAGTATTAATTCTTTTTTTTACATTCCTATAGCTTAATTTTCAGCATGACATTCAGACTAAAAAGCAATCTCATTTACATTTGAGCATTGATGGAGCAAAGAAATTATTGAACAAGTTGAAAGAAGTGATTGAAGTTATCGAAAAAGGTTGGGAATTTTGTCTGTGCCGTAGATTTTGGCAAATTGTCTATTTTTTATATTTTAAGTAGGGACCGTGAAAATTTTTTGCCTAAGGCGCTATTTTTACTTAGGGAGAAATAATTCAACGGTAAAAAATTCCAATAAAGGTCGTCAAATGAGTTTCCCCTATCAAGCCGGCTCAAAAACTACGCCCTTGAATTATTCCCACATAATGGAACAGGGGTTAAACGAACGCATTTTCAGCATTCGTTGGTGTTCTTTATATCCGACTTAATTTTTAGGAAATAAAGAATCTGATGATGAAAAATATGAATATGACTCAAGCTTTCACGCAAAAACGCCATCAGAAAATGGAGACAAAGAAGTAGAATTTAATGTGAAGTTGGAGACGAAGAATGAGGAAAATAAGTTGAATACATATCTCATCGTGTCAAACAACTTGAAGAATGTATAATGTTAAGATTCCTGTTAGAAATTATCTATATTCCTGATTTTAGGATAAAAATACCATAACTATACAAAATGATGCTATCCAAAATATTACAAAGGCAATAGAGGAACTTCTAAGCAATAAGAAATTGAAGTCAACTGAAGCTGTGTAATGACGAACGCATTTTCATTACAAAATTTTTGAATGGCAATATCGTTTATTTATGATTTTGTTTATTAGGCAAGTTGTATTGTTGATCCAATTTGTTATATTGATCTTAAATAAAATTTATGTATATTTTTGTTTATGAATTGAACAGGCTTTCCTGTAAAAGTTGCATTTAGTTAGTTTTTTTAATGCGCAGTCAACTTTTAAAGCTCTCAGTAAATTTTCATACCTAAAATTTCGCTCATTTTAGCTTGAAGAAAATGCTAATTCGAACCTTGAGCAATGTTTTTACAAGGTCTTTGAACATATCGAGTCCATCTCGTATTTTTACTGCACAATGTTGTTCAAATTTTATTTTGGTGGGAACATCATCAGCCAGTATAACTGATCAGAAACGATTTGTAACTAGGGACTCTCGTGAAAATTTAAAATCAAATGAAGAAAATAAAAATGTTAAAGTAATTGTTTGATTTTATTTTTAAAAAAGTTGAAAATCGATGTATTATTTTTGGAAATTTTTCATTAAAAAAATTTCAAAAATAATTTAACACCAACCCCCGCGGGGTCGGTGTGCCTTCTGATTTCTTTTAGCGGGTTAGCATAAGCCCAAAATATGTGTTTTCGGTTTTAAATTTTTACAAAAAATTTTCGATTTTAATTTGTGTATTACTTTTTGGAAACTCTAGAAAATGGGACAAATTTTTTCATCCAAAAATTTCCCCGCGCCCATTCTCATGTATTCATTTTTAAATTTTAGAAACCTCAACCATGGCAAGAAATTGTATACAAACCTAACGTCAAAATTCGTGTTTATTTGAACCTAGTTGAAGACCAATCTGGAAAATCTATTCAATTTGGCGAGGTTTGCTGATTTTTTGAATGTTTTTTGCGAAATTTTGCATCTTTTAGATTCATAGAAGAACTAAGGTTGGTAGCGATATTTTTCTCAGCATACCAGCAGCAAAAATTTTGCATAGAGAATTGGCTATTCTATGGGATTGGATATTAGAAAATGTACCAAGAAGAGGAATTGGTAAAAATTATGACACTCCAAAATGGTCCTGGTAAAATCAGAAATTTGATTTTCCGGGCTCGTTTTACAGTGATACAGGCCTGGGTGTGACTAATCTCTGACAATTTGTTTAAAAACGATTTTTGAACTCAAAATTCGATTATAAATTTTTCTCAACTTTTCACAATTCATTTTCATGTATTTGCTACAAATTCTTTTTTCAGCATCGGGACCCGATAACTACTTCTATCCACGCATCACCGAACCCGAAGGAGTTATCTATGAGAGAAAATTTGTGGACAATTTGAATCTACTATATACCTTGGAGTTGCTTGGCTGGAAACCTGGCATTCATCAAAGAAAAAAGCTACTGCGGTTGACAAAGTGGGACACCTACGAAGGGAAACAGGTACATGCCGGTTTTTTAAATTGCAGAAAAAATCGGATAATACATTTTCCCTACTGCCATTTTCAGATCAAGGTCAGAACATTGAACATACCACATGAGATTGTCGGAAAAACTTCAGCTCGTCTTGGAAAGGTCATCCGACAAGTCGATCCGGAGTGGGAACTTCCTAAAGAAAAACGCGATCTGTCAAAGAAAACCGCGGCACAGATGGAAATTATTGAAAAAAGAAGAGCAAAGCTCAAAAATTACAAAAAGAGGATGCGAAATCAGCTTAAGCAACTGAAAAAATCGCGAGCATTTCCAAGAGCTCCGCAGCGCATTAAGAAGCCGTACAAGGACCTGACGCCATATGAAAAGGAACTTCACCAGACATACTATCAGCTAGTTGAGAAAGGATTTAAAGGAGTTAAAGACAAGCTAAGATATGCTGCTGAGAATCCGCAATCTGAAGGCCTTGGTCAAGATGGTTCTAAGTCTAATCCAATCTAGATTATTTTGTTTTATATTTTCGTTGAAATGTTTAAAAAACATAAAGTTATACAAATTTTGCTTATAATTTTTATTATTACCAAAGTAATTTTTATTGTCCAATGCATACATGGATAAGGGAGAGGGAGGAAGCTCCAGGTGAAGAGGTTTATTTATGGGGACCTAGCCATGCCAAAAATGCGGAAGGCAGGCCTGTATGAAGGGGGTCTATTTCGGGGGCGGCCCTTAGTCAAGATGGTTCTAAGTCTGATTTACGCATGTAATTGGTGCTCAGATTAGAGGATTTGCACTTGTTGATTTAGGAGCATAAGGGATTTTTTTCTTTGGAAATAACTTCTCTAGGAGTAACTTTATGCGGGAAATCGATTGCGCGCACTGACAAAACATGAAAACGAGTTTTTTTCGGGAAATTCTTGCAAATCAGGCAAACACAGCAAAATAATAATTCACAACCTCTTTAGGGCCACATTTTTAACAAGAACCACATGCTTATGAAGTATATACGGCTCATTTTCATATTTTGTAAATGCGCGCAATTGATTTCCCACAAAGTTACTCCTAGAGAGGTCATTTCCAAAGAAAAAAGTAAAAAATTTTTTGAAAAAATCACATTAAGTGGGTCGCTAATTAGTAGTACCAAATATTTTTATTAAGAAAATATACTTGTGCGAAAAAATTCCATTAAACTATGATTTTTTTCTTAAATTTCTTTTGCTCAATCATTCTACCACTTTATCTGTTTGACCGTTCGAGCAGTATAACTTTTAATTGCCATTTTTCGGAGTCGGCAAGATGGAACCGTTCGGGTTGTTTCTGGAATATATTTTTTAATCCATTAATTCATCCTTTTATCATTTATCTTCCTATCGATTTCTCATTATTTTAGGTCACCTGGTTAGATTTTTATTTATTCATCTTTACGTACTCAAAATGACCTATCTCCTTCAATTTTATGCTTTCACTTTTCTGAAATTTCATTTTCGCCCATGTTTCAAGTATTTGTTACGTTAACTTTGATTATTACATGCCTAAATTCAGCTTTGAGCATAGAAAATTTTGTTGGCTATCGAACAGATCCTATAATGGAATCCGAGGATAAGAATTCTTTATTTTCTTTTGGCAGAGCTAAACCTATAGATGACGAAAATTCTCCTGTTTTGAATATTCAGCCTAAAAATGGGCCTAAGATGAATGTGCCACGGGGAATTTTCCATTATGTAGATAGAGAGAGAGATTTTGGTTCAAATTTTAAGCTTCCTGATATGGAAAGTCCAGTGGATTTTTCTGGAAGGATGAAGACAAAAGATAATTTTGTAAGCAAAACTTGATGTTAAAACTATTGATTTTTTAAAGATTAATGGCTTTTATATCCCCATGCCTTATGGCATGGAACCTTTTAATATCCAAGTTATGCAAGAGCGTGAACGAGATAATGAAATGGGTGCTGCTGTAGGGATGGAGGACCGTTTAGAAATGGCCTTAAAAAGAGCTAAAAGGATGTGCAAAGCTGGGCCCACAGAAGAATGTGATGAAATGTTGAGAGAGTATTTTCGTATGAAAACAGAAGCAACCGAGGAAGAAGAGGCTCCTTTATTAGAAAAGCTGTTAAAATTGGTAAGTCCTCTGAAAATCAAGATTTCATTTTTTTATTTTCGAAATCCTGATTTTCATGAAACTTGTACAGGGTGGTGCAAAAAAAGTGGCACAAATGGTCATTTTTGGGGGCATTTTTTCAAAAAAATTTTTTTTCTAAAAACATCATTTCTAGGGGTAAAAATAGCTGAAAAACACGAATCCGGCGTCGAAAAAATTTTTTTGTCCCCTAAAATGGCAAAAAACGGGGTTTTTAACCCCAAATCTCAGAAAAATCGCTATTTTATCACGTTTTTTCATGTAGAAACGCCTAATTCCTATGTATATACCGTTTTCGGGTACGAGGAATCGATTGGCGTTACTTTTGGTACGAGTTTATAAGGTATACCTCCCGATACTCAATAAAGTTCTAATTTCAATCAAATCCTCTCTAGTTAATACCATTCTAAAAAAAACCATTAAAAAAACGTATGGAAAAACGTGCCAAAAGTAACGCCAATCGATTCCTCGTACCCGAAAACGGTATATACATAGGAATTAGGCGTTTCTACGTGAAAAAACGTGATAAAATAGCGATTTTTCTGAGATTTGGGGTTAAAAACCCCGTTTTTTGCCATTTTAGGGGGTTTTTAGGGGTCAAAAAATTTTTTCGACGCCGGATTCGTGTTTTTCAGCTATTTTTACCCCTAGAAATGATGTTTTTAGAAAAAAAATTTTTTTGAAAAAATGCCCCCAAAAATGACCATTTGTGCCACTTTTTTTGCACCACCCTGTATTTTTAGACGGAAACTGTTGGAAATTCCAAATTCAGAAACGATAAAGTTGATGGGATTGGTGTTTTGTTCGGTATGCCTGGGATAGAACCAATGTATTGGAAAGCTAAGCTGAAAAAGTTGAATAATAATAATATACGACTAGGAAATTCATAATTTTATGTATAAATAATAACAATAATTTTTACAGCTAAATCATTAGTGCACAAATTAAATTATTCTTAGTATACATGGGCAAGGGTGAGAGAGGGAGCTCCGGATGACTACCAAAAAAGGGTAGCCAAAGGAAAAAATGTTTGCAGCCCAGAAAAAACAGCGCCGCAGACGAAAATTTTTTGAAAAATGCGCGTTTTTAAGCTAAAAATGCTCACAAGGGATGTCACGCAACTGTCATTCTCCGATCGAAACGAAACCTGTTTTAAAAGATTCTCCAAAAATTTTTTGTGAGTTTATCTCATCGGCCGATGAGGAGATCCCCACCCCCTAATTTTGGAAGAGGGAGTGAGTTATATTGGAGGCTCCCCCTTGCCCCAATATGATACTCAGCAAGTTCCATTTTCTTTTTCTGTCAACGAAGTAAAAGGATAGGCACAACATTGTTTTGTAAAATCGTAACTTTTTGGAAAGAAAGTCCCATTACTAGCACGAATATAGCAACACTTAATATTTGAAAATCTTTCTATAGGCACATCACAGCACTGATGAGTTTTTGAGTTATAAGGTTGGTATTCTTGAGGATCCGAACCGTGTACCGGGCAACAGCTATCGTGTAGTTCTTTTATGTAAACTTGTCCTCCACAACAACTTTCTTTGGTTCCTCCATCGTAGGGAGTTTTTCCGCAGCAAATAGAGCCGAGCTCTACCTAAAAAAATTTGAGTAGGCAAGTCAGAAGGTACTGACCCCTCCCTACTCACATTCAAATTTAAAACACCAGCACAACATAAAGCAGCCAAGTTAGTGCGACTATAAGCTTGACTTCCGCAACACTCTCCATTTGGAACGTTGTGAACCTAAAAAATTTGCCTGTGCTTGAACGTGATCTTTTTCATACTATGCCCTGGCAACAAGTCTGGTCGTAAGCAACAGTATGATTCCCACAACACCGATCCACATAAGTGGAGCCTTGTCTCCTTTGGCGTGCTACATCTTCGCAACAAATTTCTTCAAACTGGTTTATTGGCTCAGAGCCGCAACAAGAAATACCATACATTTCTTCTGGGCGTTGGAACTCTTCGCAATTTTGGTCCCCGTTGCAACAGGCTTTAAGGACTGAAAATGTGATAGTTTCAAATTTTTGATCAAAGTTCTCCCTCCCCATCCGACATGTTTTTCATACGAGGGGAATGGATAAATGAATGAAATACCTAAATTTTGTCCCAAAACTATACAAATCCTTGTCAACGAAATATAAATAAAAAACTTTATTAGCATGAATATCCGAATATATTTTGAAAATGACATAATAATAATTTTCCTATATAGAACCTCATGAATATGAACTTGGACAACGTTTCTTTCCAAATGTCCAATGGTCAGACGATTTCATCCAACAAGATCGATCAACAGCTGAACAAATATGAATGCTTCGAAAAAATTCGACATATGAAAGTGAATTATTTATAGAAAGAGCATGATTTCGCAACCTTTCATTAAAAGGACGGTGCACGCTCTAGTAATAATTTTGAAAAACAGATTTTCGTCCCAATAACTAGACTAAATTGCAAATCAGGCAAACAATTAAGAGTTGATATTATTTATATTTCGGAATCTGCATCGTTACGGGAATATCCTCAAATAGATCGAAACCCAAAAAATATCCAAAGGATTCCTCCATTTTGGTAGTATATCACTCAAAAAATTTTCATTTTCAATAAAACTTGCCATTTTAAGATAGACCCTAAAAGTTTGACAATTTTTTGTGAAAACAAAAAATTTTTTGTGCGCCATTCCTACTCCAAAAACTTAATTTTCTGCAAATAGAAATTGGCTAAAATCTTGGCTATTTAACAGTGGCTGCACCATTGTTCAAGTTTTAAAGCTACCATTTTATTTACTATGTACACAATTACAATAAAATACCAAGTTTTTATAGGGCTTCAAGACTATACTACAAATGCCAATTAAACAGAATTTTTTTCTCATTTTTTCAATTTAAAAAATTCTGACTAAAATGCGTGGAATAGAGGCAAATTAATAAATTTAAAAAATCAAAGAAAAGAATTTTGTTCTAAATTGGATACAGCATGAAAAAATAAGTCTGACTATAATCGGTTCCACGCTAATTAACAATGTTATTATGCACAATTGGAATAAATGAAATTTGCATAAAAACATTAATAATTGAAACGTAAACTAAATAATATAGTCAAACTTTATAAGGGTTATCCTAATACTATTATTAAGCTAACAGTCAGATAAAATTCCACAATTGTGGAGTTTTGCGAAAAAATTTTTGGGCTTTTTGGTATAGGATAACCCTTACATGTTCAAAATTGAAATGATAAATAAAAACCAAATTATGACTTAATTAACCTTTTTTCAAATTGACAAAATTTGAATTTTTTTGATAACAAGGACAAAATTTCCATGATCCAAAAGGCATAAACTGGTTTCAAAAAAATAAATGCGATTTTAAAGTAGAAAATAAATACAACACATCTTTTTAAACTAAGAATGCTATATCTCGTGGGCGAAACTTTATAACAACAATATGTAAAATTTTGTTCTTACTAGAAAATGAAAAGAACAAAAACTTTGCACATTACGCTATAAAATATCGTCATGAATAGCAAAAAATGTTGACGCTATAACTTATCTGAGGCTAAAACATTTTGGGACTTGGATGATTGGAATTGAACTTACATAGAAAGGGGAACGAGAGTATATTTATAGAAGGGCAAAAAATTTTCGAAAAAAATTAAGAACATATAATTTTTTAATTCTGAAAAATATAGCCACATAATGGCAGTGCTGAACCAGGATTGCCAATAGAAATTTGGCAGATTCTGGCTAAAGCACCGCAATATACCATTCCGAAAAATTTATACTCTCATTGCACTTTCAAAAAATGGCGCAAGCGCTTAATTGAATAAATTGTTAGAAAACGCACAAAATGAGAATCTAACATGCAAAGTGAGGCTTGTGATAAAATTATATATACAATAGAATAAACATTAAAAGGTATTTTTAGTTTACAATAAAATTGGAAATTTTGACTATCGCTATTTTTTAAACTACAAATACCCTCAATAGAGACTAAAATTCCATACGTGCACATAACACAAAATATTAAAACATGACCGTATCAAATATACTGTGTACATATTATTTTGAACCTATTGATTTTATTAACTTCTTATTGCTCCATACCCCAAAGATCACCGGAGGAATCCAAATTAATCAGGCTAAGCGCACGGCATGAGAAAAACAAACAGCGCTTCAAATTCTTGTTCCAGAAAAAATAATTGAAGCTCCAAATACAGCCGTCTTCCGTGAATGGGTCATCGTTGTAGCCAGGGATGTAGCTGAAAAAAAATAATTTTTTATCTAAAATTAAGTTCCACAAAATTGGATAAAAACAGACCTGCCAGATGAAATTTTGGTTTTAAAGAAAGATCCTCGAAAAGGTTTTTAAAGGCAGGTATCTTTAAAAAAGGTTTTTTTAAGGCATATAGAAAGAGTTAAAAATTAACAAATTATTAAAGCCAATTTTTCATAAAAGATGCTCATTTTTAAGATGAAAATTAGAAATTTTTTGTTGAAATAATAGAAAATTTTGAAATTTTTGTATAAAAATGAAAAATTTTGGTCATTTTTGGTGAAAATCATAATGAGGAGTCTTCGATTTTTTTCAAACAATTTTTCAATAATTTTTTTGGTCTACTATCTTCGCGCGTCAATTTTTTGTTTTAAAACCCTACACTCAAAAAATGTTGTGCAACAAATCAAGTACCTAGCGTGAATATTAACAGTTTTTGGTTAAGTGGCAGCACTTTAATTAAAATCCTTGAAAACTTAAAATAAAAACTTGAAAAAGTTTTCAAGGATTTCATTAAAGTGCGGCGCGTATAACCAACTATTTTGCCTAAAAATAAAGGCAAAACCTTTATTTAAAGGACGTTTTGACAGGTCTGATACAAAAATTGGTGTGCACCAATTTTTAAATTTTTTAGGTTACGCAATTTTTAGAACTCAAAAATTGATATTTAATCCAATTTTGAGTGCAAAAATGGTATTAGGACAATCGTCTTAATTAAAATTTTGACTTACTCTCCCTTATTTTTTATGCAACTTTTTTGTGAGAACATAAGGGAGCTCAGGAAAATTTTTTCAGCAACCTGGGTTGGGAGGACAATTGCTTCCTTTAAATATGAGCCTGGTTCTGGGGTTAAATCTCCAGTTTCAAAAAATCGGGATATGAAAAAATCCCAGCTTCGGGATATCCTGATTATTTAAATTCCGATCCTGCCAACCCCATTGATTTTGAAAAAATTTTCACCCAACATACCGATAAATCTGACACTCGTTGCACTTAATCTCGTCATCGATCATCTTCCAAAGCTGATCTCGGATTCGACTATAGCCTGAAACCGTGGGTGACAATTGTATATCAACCTTCGATTTCACATCCTAATAATTAAAAAAAAATTCAAAATACAATTTAAAAAATCCACCTCAATCGTCGTCACAAGCGCAAAAGATTCACTTTTTGTCTGTGAGAATTCATAATCCTGATAGCTAAAAATTCAAATTTTGATATAATAAAGCCAAAAATCCACAACCTGAGATTCAGCACTGCAATGAGATCGAATAAAGTCCTGCGTGAGATCGCTCTAACCATGTCTGAACCCATGCAACCATTTTCTTCAAAATCGTTTTCTGATCCGGAACTTCGGTCAGACATGTGGCGATTTCTATACACCGAGAGATTCATGTGTGAGTACGGCGAACTGTTGAGTGAACGTGAGAGAAGCGGCGGAAAATCAAATTCTTCCGATGGCGATAGCGGCTGAAGCTCGTTGGCGCTGTCTTTGGTTTTCTTCCACTCACGCTTATCCGAATTGACCATCTTGCACGAGTAGGACTCGATTCTGGAAAAATATGTTTTAGAAAAGTAGTGTAAATAAGTAATATGTAAGAAATTTTTTATTGATGTCACCTAGTCATTTTTGAGTGTGTTTTCGAAATAGACGTGTGGAAGGAGGGGGATAAATCCATTATCTCGGCACTTAAAAGCATCACGTGATGGGCATACAAAAGAACGTCAAAATTGAAAAAGGAATCGAGCTTTGGTTGGTCAAAAAGCCTATGGAAGATTTTTGCAAAAATATTATTAGGTGGCGGTCTAAAAGAAAAAAGGAATAAGCCCACTAGGCAAGAAGCTTTTCTTTTCTATTTTCTAGGGAATTTTGATTTTATTTATTAGGGATCCTTTCCGCGATTAATTTTATAGCTCGAGGCTTAAAGGGGGCTCAAAAATTTCCACTGCGTGCCGTTGAGACAGCTTATAGATCATCCCCCACCCGTACGTCTATTTACACTTCTAAGTTTCGGGCGATATAATTTGAATGTCATTAAAGTAAAAACACAAAAAGGTGGTGATCATGAGTGTTTCAGGTAGAGCCGTCAGAAGACGTATCTGTTGCAGTGCCGTAATTTTTGTCCAAATTTGGGGGGGGGGAAGTTTGATACTTTTTTTGAAAAAATTTTCGGATTTGGAGAGGAAAGATTCAATCAACCCTCCCATAATTACGGCACTGGGTATGGGGAAGTTTTGGACTTTTTCTTAAAATTTTTTATTTTTCTTTTCCGAAAATTAAAAAATTTTCAGTTTGGGGAGAGGTTCCCCATTTTCTTCCACGTAGTTATGGCGCTGCTCATACCTAAGATCTAAATTGAAATCACGGGCATTGTTCGACAAAAATGTCGCTATGCTTTCTAGCTTTGTATTCTCCAATAACTTCATTTATAATTTTAGCTTAACTTTTGATAAACTTCCTAAAAAACGTAAAATCAATACAATTGCAACAAAAATTAAACGTAAACAACTCGGCTTATACGATTAGATTTTTCAAAACAAGATCAATCGATGTAAAAATGACGACAATTTTAACCATGCCGTCCATGTGTTGTTTATACACGGCCAAGCACGAAGGTGGGAGAGAAAAGATAAGCGCTCTACAAAAAGTGCAGAAAAGATGACGTCAATGGGTGGAGAGCAGAAGAGACAGCAAGGAGCAATGTCGAATCAAAACATATAGATGGCAAGGAAATGTGATCGGGCAAAAATCAAAATAGATAGTTTCAAGTGATTTTTACAGCAAAGAAAAAAGGTTAACAATTTTATTGCGTGAGCGGATAGAAAAAATTGTCAATAGAAAAAATCTTCGAAGGAAAAATAATATGCAAAAAAGTGAGAAAATAGATTTATCAAAGCATGTTTAAAAAAATAGGCAGTAATGCCAAAGAAAGAAGTTAAAGATCTTTCTTAATTATATCAAGACTTTTCCTAATGGTCACTTATGGCAGCACCCCTTTTGGCCCACGTTCAAAATTCGCATAATTTCAACGTGGGCCAAAAGGGGTGCTGCCTCACTTATATGATATATAATGAGTGGCTACACAAGGGAATGCGGCCACATTACCATTAAATTTTAAGAGGGGTTACCCGACTTACCCTCCCTTTAGAATTTTTGTCCGAAAATCGACATTTTATCAAATATCTCAGCAACCATAAAGAGATATACCATGATCTTGGCGTCGTTGGATTGCCAGCTTTAAAATGACACCAAAATCATCGGAATTCGCCACGTCAATTTTGAATTATTTCAAAAACAAAAAACTGCGCTCGTTCCTAAAAAAAGTGTGCGGTGCATTTCGTTCCTATTGCCCAAGTTTTTAGGGCCAAATTTAAGTAAATCTAGAAATCCTGGGAGGTCATATATAATGTTTCGACCGCTTCGCAGCCGATTTTCAGGAAGGGGTTTTCATGAAGTTTTAGCTTCAAATTGCGGGGAGGGGGACTAAGACAGTTGCCAACGGAAGTTTACCATTGGCAAATGCCCATTGGAGAATTGTCAACGGTTGAAATAAAAATGTCCATTTTCCTAAAGAAAGAAGATATTTTTCATTAAAAATTTGGGAACTTATGCACTTCGGCCCCCCCAAATTTGGGGGGGGGGGCCGAAGTGCATAAGTTCCCAAATTTGTTTATTTTTGTCAAAAATGCGATTTTTGGCCAAAAATGCCATTTAATAAAATCGTTGGCAACTGTTCGTATGCAAATGGCCGCTTTTTATCGAACGCAACTGTCCTGGTCCCGGAGGTCTGGGAAATTCGCCACCCCTACCCACGTATGACCTCACCCAAAAAAATTTGGTCGCGATGTGCTGCTTACGGCCAGTACTGATTTAAGCTTTTTAACATTTCCAAGGGAGTATGATTTCGGCCAACTCTCCATTTCTTATGCGACTGATTTCCCTACAAACTGGCCTAAATCAGAAACCAGTTTTGGAAATGATCAACACAAATTTCTAAAGTCGCTGTTTTTTCTAAATTTTTTATCCAATGTGCAAAAAATAAATTATTCGGAGCATAAAAACATTAAAGGAACAAAAATTTGTTAAAACTAAAACAAAAAATAATACACGGAAGAGATGAAAATAGATAAAAATTAATCGATAAGTTAAAAAATCTTTCGATATTAAAAAAATGCGTGTGAAAAATTGAATTAGTCACAAAGAAAACATAAAAATGAAAAATCGACAAAAAAAATGTGCGTCCTATTGATTTGCCAAATGCATTTGCGAGGGAAAACGTGAATCAGGAGGGGAAAGGAGATCCAGCTGGCCCGCGTAAATAGTGTTGGCTACGTCCAAACTATGCACTTGTGGACGCCGAGAGGAAACGGGTAATTTCGCACGCGATGAATCTTTGATGAATTCATAATTTCGAAAAAGTTTTTTCGTCTGGTATTAGTATGAGATGTTTTTATGAAAATCGATTTTTTAATTAACCAAAATTTTAAAAAGATGAAAAATCCCAGAAGAAAAAATTTTTAAATTTTTCTGGTTGATATACATTTCGAAAGTGAGTGGGGCTCCTTGTGATATTTCGAAAGTATAGTCCATTTCCGCCCACAATGGGAAAAAAGCCCGGGGCGATGGTCAAGTGGTCCAAGGCCGAACATCTGGATCTCAAGTTCGAGTCCACCTAGAATCGAATTCTTTTTGCAACATTCAAAATTAAAAATCAGATAATCACTTTCGAAGTTCACCCATCACCCACTAGTGATGGGTGAATCACCCATCACTAGTGGGTGATAGGTGATGCCACCCACTGGGTGATGGGTGGGTGAATTTTGGGTGCTATCACCCATTTTTTCGCCCCCTGGGTGTACCTACCATATATGGGCAAGGGGTCGGACTGTCCCCCCCCCCGACTTCTTATTGGCCGAAAAATTGTAATACCACTTCTTATTTTGCCCAAAACCCGAAAAAACACATAAGGGTCCCCCCTTATGTTTTTGCCTAAAATTTGAACCCACTTCTTAAATTTTTTTACCAAAATACATGAGCCCACTTCTTTTTTTCGGGGATATAGGAGCAAATTCGTAAATTTTACGATCCCCGAGTTGATGGCCGAAAAAAAGGTCGTCAAATTTCAAATCCGAAAAATTTACGTATGCAAAGACCACTTCTTATTTTGGGTCCCTGTCCCTCCTCCCGTTTGCCCACGTATGTGTCCGATTCTTTGTTTTTTTGTAGCTGGTCTGAAATCTCCCGCCACCAGTAAGCTTGCTCTCCATACCCGAAAACCCAATCCCGATGTTTGAAGCCAAGTTTTTCAATGAAAATTTGAACTTTATGGTTTTTNTGTGTCCGATTCTTTGTTTTTTTGTAGCTGGTCTGAAATCTCCCGCCACCAGTAAGCTTGCTCTCCATACCCGAAAACCCAATCCCGATGTTTGAAGCCAAGTTTTTCAATGAAAATTTGAACTTTATGGTTTTTATAGGTGCGGATGTTGAATAGGTGGCGCGTACTGTACCTACACATTTAATATAGTAGGATTTTTAGTCTTTCATTCTTTGTCTACTGATCTAACTTGCTCAAAATATATTCCTGGTGTTTTATTGAACGATGTTCAATGTCTTCCAATCCAAATCATCCATATTCAGGTTTTTATTTCCTTATTTATTGTAACAACTCATTTTAAGACTATCTTCGTGATATTTACATGGAAATCCATAGTACTTTTTATCCGCCGCCAGCGGTAACTATTCCAAAAGTGAACATTCCTATACCGTCGTTGAATTCTTATCTGGTTAGTTAATTTTTTAAATCATACAGTTGCGTAACCAGACCCCTCAGAGTGGGAGGGTGCAGTTGCAGGAACGGGGTGCACTCGGTTAGAAAATTTCAAAATGTAGGCAAAAAATCAAAATTTTTCGCCAAGGCATAAAAACCCTTACGTTCCATCGGACCAGAACGGGGGAGGGGTGAACCTGCGCCCACTTGGTTACACCACTGAAATCATTTTTACTCTTTTTCAGTACTCCTTTCAACGAGAAAAAGAAGCCATCTTAGAATATGAAAAAGAGCGAGAAAAACCAAAGATGAAACCACCAGATTTGACTTCGGTTAAGTCAATAGAATCGAATCGAAATGAATCAACATTTCCTGAAAAACTCCCAAGGCCGTCGATGGTACCCCAAGAAATTCTGCAGCCTTCAAGAATAAGTTTTCCGACGACGTCGAAAATGGAGGTGTTACAGCCTAGTACGAGTATTTCAGGTGAAAAAATTTTTTAAACTAAAAATGAAATAGAAAACATGAGTTCTCTATCCAAAAACATGGTTTCTGATTCTTTGGGACTAAAATTTTTTGAAATTTGGAAAAATTCTAACTACACCACTAGTTTGAATAATTTTTGGTGTCAAGAAAAATTTTTTTAGGTGGAGCAAGAGTTTTAAATGGCTTGGAAGAGTTTGAAAGAGTAACGAATGTTTTTGATTTAATGGAAATTCGTTCNACTACACCACTAGTTTGAATAATTTTTGGTGTCAAGAAAAATTTTTTTAGGTGGAGCAAGAGTTTTAAATGGCTTGGAAGAGTTTGAAAGAGTAACGAATGTTTTTGATTTAATGGAAATTCGTTCGTTGGATGACAAAGCTGAATTGGAAATGCTACTGAAGCCGATTGCTTCCTCTTCTTCACAGGTGCTTACATAGTTTATTTGTGTCTACAATTTTTTCACGGTGGTTTACAGGGTGTTAAAATAAACGCCCCCTATATCGACAGATTCATATGAGCTTTGACCATTTCATACTAGGTTTTCTTCTGACTCTGGTTCGGGTGATTCTCGCATAAAAACACAATCAATTCCTCGCATAAAATTAACCCGGGAAGATTATTTTGAAAAAACTGTAACCCATTGAACACAATAGCTTTCTTGATCCTGATTCAGAAAAATAAGTGTATTAACACGAAAATCACTCGAACCAGAGACTGGTAGATTTTTTGCGCTATGAAAATGCGAGCAATTGATTCTTCACATAAAATTATCCCCCAAAAACTTGCATCAAACGATCAAGCTCATGGAATCTGTTCGAAATAGAGGGGGTTTATTTTGTAACACCCTTTATATATATAAAGTGTCGTGGTCCAGGAGTAAGTGGCGCAAAGCTAACGGGTAGAGTTCGATCTCCATCAGGTCAAACTGTTAGCCAACATTTTTTATATCGAGGGAAGAAAGTTCGGGAACTGGGAATTTTTGATTGACAAAAGTTCAGGGAATTACAAAAATTTTATTTTCATAAAAGCACACACTATTAGCGTTAATAGTTTTCATGAAAATAAAAATTTTGAAATTCTCCGAACTTTTGCCGATCAAAAAATACGAATCCTCTAACTTTTGTCAAATCCCCTAACTTTCTCTCCCTCGGTATAAATCATCGTAAAAAATTTATACCACTTTTTTAGCCCGATATTCCCAATGGCAATGTGATAAATAATCCCAGCAGCGCAAAAGAAACTCCATTCATATCGATACAAAATCAAGTCGGTCCTCCACATCCTATGGGCTCAACGTCATCTGTGCCTTCTTCATTGCCTTCCTACGGGTCCAAATAAATTTTTATATACTACTTATATATGCACCATACATGGGCAAGGGATATGACTATCCTACCCAACCAACGTCTCAAATGGGCACTAGGACAATTAGCAATGAAGTAACAAATTTTACTAGCTGACAATATGCAACGGAAGATTTCTCCACTTTCCATTGATCAACATCAAAAAATTCCTTCAGATTCGAGTTCCTCGTGTCGAAAAAACCCCGAATACAAAAATTCAGATGATTTCAAAGTTCAATTTAAAAAAAGTTTTTTACATTGGGGGGACCAGGCACGTAGCAGGGTGGGAAGGAACAATCCGGGTAATTGCCCCCACCTGAAATTGAAAAAATAAACAATTTTTCCTAATGGTCCCCCTTATGTTTTTGCCCAAAAAATTTTTGAAAGTTATAATGGTCCCTTTTTATGATTTTTCACCAAAATTTTCCATTTTTAACCAAAAATGATAAAGTTTTTCAATTTTTTCTTCAAAATTCAACATCTTTTGCCAACAATCGTTATTTTCTGAGCATTTTTACCTTAAAAAACAGGCATTTTTCAACACAAAATTGTAAGAAAAACAACATAAGAGGTATCCTTATGATTTTTATCAAAATTTTTAAAAGAACATAAAGGGGGACCCTTATGTAAAATTGCCCCTCTGAAATGAAATTCTCGCATGTGCTTGTGGGAGACCAAGGGTAAAAAACTCGAATTTTCAAATTTTTTCAAATTGTTTGAATTTTTTGTATTCGGGATTTTTTTCGACACGGGGAACCCGAATCTGAACGAATTTTTTGAATTTGACCACTGAAATCTGAATAAAATCGTCCGTTGCCAATTGTCCTAGTGCCCTCAAATGGGTGAAAATTGGGAGGAATCTCGCAAAATTGGGGAAAATTTTGCGTAGAATTGCGAGGTTGAATTAGGCCTCAAATTGTGAGATTGAATTAGAACTCTCAATTTGCGATGTTACAATCAACTTCTCAAGATTTGAAAAAAATTTCAGACACTATCGAACAAAAATTTCATAGAACCTATGTGTGATTGTCCAGACCCTTGTCCATATATGATATGTACTGTTTGTATTTATTCAACTTTTTTTATTGCAGTATCAGTCATATCTTATGTAGTACTGGTCTTGTACATTCTATAAACTTAAGCTAATGTAGTTAAACAGGCATGTAGATCGGCAATCCCCTCCCCCTACAATCGAAAAAACGTAATGACCCCTTATTGTTCGTATGGCTTCATGGTCTAGTGTAGAATATTAGTGATGGGACGAAATTAAAGGGGCCTCTAGGGGCGAAATACGAAATGATATTTCGCACATTAAATGAGGCGAAATGCTATATAGTAAAACGAAATTCCAATTTCGCCCCATCACTATATTCTATAGAAAGAATACCCTACCAATCAGGAGGCCCAGATTCGTTTCCGATGGAGTCACACACCCTTGCATCGGCGTTGCACTTAGAGTCCGCTCACTTATCCTCATAATATTATGATAACTGAACTTGGTATTGGGTGGGGTACAGTTGTTCTCTAAAACAAAACCATTTTCTAGATAAACTCTCATATCATAAAAAGAATTGAGTGAAAGCAATTCCCAGAAAAAAGCAGATTGCGTTTTAAAAATTACATATAAACAAAAACTTAAACAAAACAATAACATTTTCTAAGCAACAATTTTTAATCATAAAATATAGATTTACGATTCGAAGGGCCCGGCTCCGGGTCGTCCAGTTCGCCTTCTTCAAGCATCTCTGTAAAATCATAATCTGAACCAATTTCCATTTCATCGTCAACCCATTCTCCCAATTCCTCGGCAAGAACTTTTTCGAGATCGGATTTTCCTGCATTGTATACTTCCATGGCCTGGAAAAATTGAAATTTAGTGGCATCAGTTATACAAAATTTTGACAAATTTTCTATAAAATCGAAAATTGGCCAAACTCCTGAACTACCACTACCTTATTGTATTTTTCCATTTCCAGCTGTCTCATTTCTTCATACGGCGCTTTTTCCTCGGCTGATGAAGATTTCCACAACTTTCCAATTATCGATCTTATTTCATTATGGCTTAAGCCCGGAGTTTGTTTTTTTATGCTAGCGTAGGTGTGATTCGTGAAGAAATGATAAGCCAATCTAAAATTTGGGATTCTTAATTTTTAAGTTCTAAAAATTCGGTACCCTAATTTTAAGCACCTAAAATTTGGGTACTCTAACCATCGATTTTCAGAACCCACTTGATTCAGGGCCATTAAAACGATATTTTTTAATAGAGTTTACTACCGCCGCTTGATATTTCAAAATATACTTTGGAGGTTTAGGCGCATCTTTGGGTCTCTTTTCACGACGGATTTTTTTCGCACTCGGTTCATTTGGCTGAATGGAAGCACGCGAATGATTTCGGTTACCAAAAAACGGACACTTTTTATTACTTCTGTTATGGCCTTCAGCACCACAGGCACGGCAAGCGAGCTGAAAAATGTCTTGAGGTACACCATGTTGAAAACGTACATTTGTATTGCCTTTGAGGGAAGCACGAGAACTTGTCGAGCGTTCATCAACTGGTTTATACATTGGGCAATTCTTGTTATTTCTCATATGTCCTTCAGCGCCGCAAGCTTTGCAATGAACAATTTTCCGCTCCTAAAAATTGAACCAATAATGTATGCAGGGGTGGACCAGGGGTGTAACGTAATACGAATTACAGGTTTTTTGGCCAATTACGAAATTTGAAAATTACGAAGTTACGAATTTGTGTAATTACGAAAAATTATTTTTTTACGTATTTTTGTCAATCGTTTCACTAAACACGATTTTATTTACGATCAGGCTCATGCAAGCTGTTGTAACCGAAAAAATTCTGTTGCAACAACTTTCAGCTTGCATGGACGTTGCAACCGATTACATCGAGATAGCTAGGCTAGCCGAGTCCCTCCCTTAGTGTTGATTTACATTGTTGGTTAGCGTTGAAATCCTACCTTTCGATCAACCGATGAATGAGAAGTATTAACCTCGTCATTCTGTACCTCATCCGGATGCTTGTCTTCGGGAATGCCAAACAACAATGGGTCATCCTCATATTCCAACGTAAGCAGACGTGGTGCTAAAAAATTTTCTGTGTACATAACAATATGATTGATTCTTTCAGCACAGAAAAACAGTAAATGTATTTTTCACTGATTATTCTGAGCTTAGAAAATAGAATTTTTATCACTCAGAAAATTGGTGATGTTTTTTCATTAATTTTTTTATTTGAGAAAAATCTAGTGTTTTATTTTGCTCAAAAGTGAGTATTTCCACTAAATTTTCTGAGCTGATAAATAATATTTTTCTTAGCTCAGAATAATCGGAAAGTTTTTTGCCACACTACCTGGATTTTTCGGCATATTATCAGGATCATAAATAACATCATCCTCCCAGCGATATTGTTCAAGCTCATAGTTGTCCTTAGGGAAAATTGAATGAGCTGGATCTGGACCAAGCAGTTTTTCCACATCCAAAATTGGTTTAATCGGCACAAGTGGCTCTCCAGGCGCTTTAAACATATTCACAAATTCACCGCTTTTCCATGCAGCATTAAATTCAACCAAAGTTGTAAAGGATTGAGTCGGAATAAAGCCACACTTAGGCAATTTACCAGATTTATATTCTTCAGTATATTCTTCGATTAGCTGAAAAATGAAAAGTTATAAAAAAAAAGTTGGGAAAGCAAATGGATGTACCTTAAGTCTAGCCTCTTCTGGATCATAAATAACATCATCTTCCCAACGCAACAAAGTTACAGGAAAAAAGGTGTCTTCTGTAAATGGTTTAATTTTACTTTTATCATCCATATCGAAGTTTTACATTCGTAGCCTAAATTTTTTGTGTAAAATTTTGAATACTTCTGTTGATAAAAAAACCAAAACTTTTTTTGTACTATTTCTTTAAAAAATGCTTAAGAACCAGGAAAAACCACTTTCAAAAATTTCGCATTTTGTACAATTTATGTAGAGGAAGACATATTTTAGAAAATAACCCCCCAAAATAGGGTACAGGCACCTAGGTGATCCTCTCAAATTTTATTGGGTTGTAACATAAGTTGTTGCCACCCAAAAAATATATCGAAAATCGGCACTTTTCGCTCATTTTCGATGAAATTTTTTTACTAGTGGGTAAGAGTGTATGTTGAATACGGTACAATCGGTCTTTTTGAGCAAACTCATGTTTTCGTGTCAATATCCAGATTTAAAAAAAATCGGGGTTTTTCAATGTTGCAACTTAATACGATATCTGGCTATACAAGTCGATTTTTGGCGAAATTTTCAACCGTACTAGGGTTTTTCTAGGAGGGGAATCGATTGGGTGCATTGCCGAGGCATGAAAATGCTTGTCTGATACTGATTCAGAGAAAATTACCAGTTTGAGTCATTTTAAGGGTATGCTCCCGTAGAGGGCATCTCCATGGTCAAAATCAAAAAAATTCCCTCAGTTCGAGTTCCCCATGTCGAAAAACGCCCGTTAATTCTCTCGAATTCGAGATGTTTAGCGTCTCGAACCACCTATTCGAGAAGTTTAGTGCGCAGCCTAAATCGAGGTTTGATTGTAAGCATTCTTTAAAAATTTCGCCAAAAAAGGTTGCCAAATCAACGAAATGATTTTTTTCGCTACCAAATGCTTTTTTTCGAACGAGATCTTAAAGGTCCGGTGCGACGAAGACTCTAACCGGGGAAATTTTTTTAAAAACAGCGCCAAATGAAAGTTCATACATTGTAAAAGTGAAGTCAATTTCGAGTTTGGACATATACAGTGGACTTCTTGCAAAAGCATTGGACTTCTTGCAAAAAAAGTGCAAAAAAGATTTGCACTCGATGGGGATTGAACCCAGGCATTAAAAATTAAGGTGTACATGCTTAGCCACTAGACTATGCTAGCTAAAATATTAATACCATTAAATTAAATAACATAGAAAATGTATGAAAATCGTGATCTTTGGGGTGATTTTTCTCAAAAAGTACTTGACGGTTGGAGAAATTTTTTGTAGCTTTTTTATAGACTCATCATAAACTGTCATTTGGCGCTGTTTTTAAAAAAATTTCCCCGGTTAGAGTCTTCGTCGCACTGGACCTTTAACTCTGTAAAGTTTGATGTTCTTGAAAACTGGTAGCTGTTGATTTGGATCATCCTCTATGCGAATAGTTTTGCCGTACGATTTGAGTTCCATCTAGAAACATTGATTTGGATCATCACTATAACCAAAATTAACAAGTCGGAGTTGTGTCAATCACTTGGATGTTTCAATAAGTTTGCTCCACTTTAAACAAATTTCACAGTGATCCAAAGCATCCCGTGACAAATAAGCAAAAATATCTTCCAAAATTTCAACGGGTACCATTCTTTGTCTAAAATTTTTTTAAAACAAGCATTAAAAAATTTACTCCTATGGTGCTGGTTTAAATTTTCACCATCAACTGGGATGGTTCCCTTGTTAAATATAAAGAGTTAAACAAATAAATTTTCGATGCGTGGAGCGAGTTGAGGGCGTCCAAAAAAATTTTACACGTTTATACAAGATGTCCCAAAAAAGTGGAATTTTTGTGACTTTGTCATAAATTTGGACCCAAATTTTTTTTTAAATGACCCCTATATAGTTTTTGATGCGGGGAATCGATTGCCCGCACTCCCGAAGTGTGAAAACGCTTCTTTGACCCTGATTAAGGGGAGTGTATTGATGCGAAAATGAAAAAAATTCGGATTTTGACAGGATATCCGACTACCTAGGGTTTTTCTAAGCGAGAAATCGATTGTACGTGTTTTCGAAAAGTGAAAACGCTTTTCTGATTCTAAAAGTGGTAAATTGTGATTTTTGTTAAACTTGTTTATGATTTTTACATATATGTATTTCATTTCTAAAGGTTGAACACTTTTTGCAGCTGTAAATGGTGGTTTTTGAGGAAGAAGATTTGCTAGAGTTCGAACTATATTAAGCCTTAGTCGGACTTCAATGCGATTTTGGAAATATCGTGGTGCTAATCAAATTTGAGGAGCAAGAGATCCGAATTTNAACTTGTTTATGATTTTTACATATATGTATTTCATTTCTAAAGGTTGAACACTTTTTGCAGCTGTAAATGGTGGTTTTTGAGGAAGATTTGCTAGAGTTCGAACTATATTGAGCCTTAGTCGGACTTCAATGCGATTTTGGAAATATCGTGGTGCTAATCAAATTTGAGGAGCAAGAGATCCGAATTTTTTCATTTTTGCTTCAAACACGCTACCCTGAATCAGGATCAAGGAAGCGTTTTCATACTTCGGAAGTGCGCGCAATCGATTCCCCACATCAAATTAACCCTATACGGGTCATTTTTAGAAAAAATTTCGAGTCCAAAATTCATGAAAAAATCAAGAAAATTCGACTTTTTTGGGACACCCTGTAGATAAACACCATATGTTTCAAACACTCGGACAATCAGTAGGAGCTAGTTCACTATTTGTGTGGCACTTATCATGATCCAAAATTTAAAAAAATTTTTTTAATCAACTGAAAAACAAGAAGTCTTCTAAGCGAAAATCTTGTAATTCGTTAATTGCCATTAAAAAACTGGAAAAGTAAACAAATTGATCTGAAAAATCAACAACACAAAAAATCAGTGAAAAAAGAAGAGAGCGAGAAGAGAATGAAAACGAACTCCAAAAGAAAAACTTCTAATTTTATACATTTTAGGCACTTTTTCTAGGTTTTCATGCAAAAATAACACCAGCAACGTGTTCCTCGACTAAAAGACCCAAAGTAGAAGTTGTACAGTTGATTTTAAGAAGAAAAAATGTTGAATTTTGGACCATGGTAAGTGTCATACAAATAGTAAACTAGCTCCTCCTATTGATTTCTCCTCTTTGTTCAGAGATGTGTCATTTCTGTGTCAGTTTTGTTCCATATTGATTTGTGCTTTAACATTATGAGTCTTTTTGATATTTTTACGTTTAGCAAAGTAACATCTCAATCTTTTATTGATTATTGCTTTATTTTTTCGGGTTTTGATTTGAATTTAAATTTGTCAAGAGAGATGAGTATATAGTTATTTTGGAGCACCATAAAAAAATCGAATTTTTGAAAAAATTTTCTGGTACAGTGGTACTAATATTTGTTTTTGTAAAAAATGAACTTTTATGCGAAAAATGGCACTAGAAACGAATTTCATTTCACTGTTTTTCGGAATCTAATTTCCGTATCTTTATGCGAAAAATGGCACTAGGAACGAGTTTCACTTCACTTTTTTTCGGAATCTAATTTCCAATTTGCCTGATTATCAATAAAATTCGTTTATTGACACGAAAAAAATTTAAATCAACTTAGTCCATTTTTTTCGTGTCAAAAATATTTTTTCATGTAGGGAGCCCCCTGTTTGGAATAAATTTCTTTAAAAAAATTTTCCTTGACCCCCTACAAAATTTTAAAAAAATCGACTTTGTGAAATTAGATACGGATTAGATAAATTAGATATAGAGCCGCGGAAATTAGATACGGAAGTAAAAAAAGGTGAAATTAGATTCGCGAATCTAATTTCCGTGAAGTGAAATTCGTTCCTAGTGCCCGAAAAATGCTTTTTGCCACAAAAATCGCATTTTTCAAAACTGGTTTTTGTGTTGTAAAAATGCGATTTTTTGTTGCAAAAAGCCATTTTTCGCTAAAAGTTAAATTAGCCTTTTTACGAAAAAATGGCATTGGCCAGAAATCGAATAAGTTCATTGCTGAACATTGAAAACGCTTCCCTGGGTTTGGGTTCGTCTATTTTAGGCTCAATACACATCTCTTCCCTGAATCAGGGTCATGAAAGCACAATGTCCCGTATTGCATCAATCGATTTTTTTTTCATAGAAGACGCCTATAGGGTTGTTTCGTTGAAACATAAAAACTTAAAGTTGTTAAAAAATCACTAAAAAATTGTAAAAATGCGGTTCATTGGAACACCTTGTACAATTGACACGTTTTTAGAAAAACTAAAATAATGGACAATGAAAAGGTCGAAATCGAGCAAATGGACACCAATAAACTAACTTTTGACCCTTGTTTAGTTTGTGGATCAAAAACCATGGGGCTACATTTTCAAGTAATTCACAAAATTTACATTTTTAAACATATTTTTTTCACCCAATTTTTAGGTTTCTTCCTGCCGAGCATGTGCCGCGTTTTTTCGCCGAGCAACAAAAACCAAACAAATTTTTCGATGCCAACGAGGGACTAAAAGTTGTGATTTGACCAATAAAAGTAATTTTTAAAATTAAAAAAATTTGTTTAAAATTAATTTTTAGTGAAAGGGAGACCACTTTGTAGATATTGCAGGTTAAAAAAGTGCAAGGAAATTGGTATGAAATTGGAACATGATGAAGGTGATTTTTTAAACAAAATAATACAGTCAGCTCCATACCAAATATGGTATGAAACAAAATTCTTACTCTTTTCCATAAAATTCTTACCAATGAAATCCAAATTGAAACCTCTTTACCGATTTTTTGTGATTTTTACATTACTCGA
>OZJO01004724.1:0-30578 GCA_900406225.1 Acrobeloides nanus | reverse complement strand
AAAAAATTTGGACGCGAGTGGGATTCGAACCCGAACCTTAAAAATATAAGGCAAGTGTCTTAGCCACTATGCTATCGTCTGTATAATTAATGTTGAACATAAAACCAATATCACATAAACGCATAAAATATTGAAGTTTGCAAGTCAATTTGCTGGAAAACGTGCGCAGCTCATCAGCTAATTCCTTCAAATTTTTTACAAGTTGAGGATGCCCTACAAGAATATATAGAACTTTGTCGAAATTTCCACCATCAACTGGGGTGGTTCCCTTGTCATATAAAGTTTCCTTGTTGAAAATCGCTTAAATCAGTGTCAGGGTTTTACATGTCTCAAAAATATACGCATTATTCCCCGCATAAAATTAACCCAGAAGGATTAGTTCCGGTTGAAAAATTTTCGCTTCAATGCATCCACCCCAAACCTGAATCGGTTAAGAAAGCTTTTTCATTCTTCGGGGTTGCACGCAATTGTCCCTATCATAAATTACCCATATATAGGTTATTTTTAGAAAAAATTAGAAAAAAATTTTCGGGTCCAAAATTCATGGTAAAAGTTTACGAAATTTTTTTGTTTATGAAACAACCCAATATAATCGTTATTTCTTTTTTTGTTATCCCTGGTCGGGGCGGGGAAAATCTGCATCCTCTGCACTCATAGGCGTAGCCAGGATTTTACGACAGGGAGGGCTAATCCACATTGGGAGAGGGGGTTAAACGTAGAAATTTTGAAAATTTTCTTCAAAAATTGCATTTTTTTTCTTTAAATTTCGAATGACGGGGGGGCTATAACCCTCCTAGCCTCCCTATGGCTACATCTATGCCTGCACCCCCTCTCTCCGAGACACTCCACACCACATAAACAAGAAAAAGAAAAAATAATTATTATTACAAAAAACATTGTAGGTGTAGTTACAAAACATTACTATAATCATGTGGGCTGAATGCCGAAAGGCCAAACGCCGAAAAATAGGAGAAAAAAAGATAAGTTAAGATCTACACGAAATAAAATAGAGAAAATTAAAAAAATACTTAAGCTTGTCCGAGACACCCTCCCCTCTTGGCTATGCCATTGCAATAAAACAAAAGGGATATTAAATTTTAAACATTCCAACTAAATTTAAAATGCAAAAAATTAATACACTCGGTAGTAAATAAAAATGATGAGTAATCTTATTTATGAGTTTGAGAATCGAATAGTAAAAAATGATTTTTTGAGTATCGTTACATTTCTACTTGTAAATATTAAAACACTACTCATATATGACAGTAATTTTAAGATAATGATAGAAATTCTGTTCAGAAATAATATGAATGTCGAAATCCATTTAGGCGTGATGTTACGTTTCACAATATACTCTTCATCAGCTTCTGCTGGAATAAATATATATTGTTCCCTAGCGTCGATTCAGTATTGGAAAACCGGCTTTACTTCGACAAATCATAAAAGAAAAGAATTTTTAAGAAAAGAACTCGAAATGTCTCCTCTCTCCCGAGAAACGACTTATAAATGCACTAATTTTGGAAAATGAATCAAAGAAAAGCAGTTACCAATGTGTAGCAACAGAATTCAAAGTATAGAATAATACAGTGGACTTCAAGTTGAATTTATTTGTGAGATTAACGCATGGGAAAGTTTTTAAAAATCATTTGGAGTCAATCCGAGAACGCTAAAAAAATTCAAAACCTTTTCCGAAGCTCAAAAACCCGATTTTACGTTGCTTTTTTGAATTCTCTAACCTGCCTAAAACACCCCAGATAAATTTTGTCGGCCAAATTTTCTTTATGACCAAAGTATTTCAACATGGTGAACATTTCTAGCGTGTTTTTGAAAAATCCGAGAAAATTTGTTTGATTCCTTCAACTTTCCGCCCATCTAAAAATGGGTAAAAAATCGAAAGTTCTCGGATTTTTTCGAAACTAAGCTAGAAATGTTCATCATGTTGAAATACATCGGCCAGATGGAAATTTTGGCAGAGAAAAATTATCTATGGTGTCTTAAACAGATTAAAAATTCAAAAAATCAACTTAAAATCGAGTTTTTGAGCTTCGAACAAGATTTTGAATTGTTTTAGTGTTCTCGGATTGACTTGAAATGACTTTTAAAAACTTTTCCAATCGTTAATCTCACTAAATAAATTCAACTTAAAGCCCGCTCGAACCGTTTAAGTCAATCGTTGATCGCTCAAGAAATTATCCTTAAGTACACCCTGTACACAAAAATATATAGAATTAGTCTTACTAAAAAACAGGAATGCTAATTAAACAAGCTGAAAATCAGAAAAAATGAAGAAAAAATCAGATCTTCGATCCAAAAATCAGACACAAGTCGTATATACAAGGCTCTGAATGAGGCTGATTGCCATTTTAAGCTGAAAATGCATAGAGAATGGCGAAAAGTGATGAATTTTTATGAAAAAAAAGGAAAATTTCGGTCATCGAAGAGTATCAGGCACTATTTTACCACCTAAAAATGATAAAAGGGCAATCCTAAAAATGATAAAAGGGCAATCTTATGATTTTTTGGCCAGCTTTCGGTCGAAAAAACATAAGTTGTAGGGCATTGTTTTTTTGGCTTTCGGTCCGTGAGAGCCGGGACTTCCCTAAGTCCCCCCCCCCTTCTTTATGCCACTAGGTCCCTCTATCTACCGATGTTTAATGGATGCAAGATAGATCCTGGATCTAGATTATAGCTATAATTTAAAAGTTAATTATAGTTCTATAAAATATTTTATTTAAATTGCTTCTATAATATATTGAAAATGTTTTCGTCTTTTCGTATTCATCGGGCGTCTTTTATGATTGTAAGAATTTGTGACAAAGAGAAATTAAATCTTAAGACCATTTGGCGCTCAACATTTAGCTGTATACACATATGCATTTTTCTATATCGGCGTTCCTGTCACTTTCAGTCACGATAATATCTCTTGTGAAAGGAAGGATATTTTCTTTAAGACGCGATGTAAATAGGACCAGCGTTTTACATTTGAAATAAAGATCTCAGTCAAGAAGAAGAGTGGTAGAATTTATTGATGTATATCAATTGAGAAAAATAATTTAAACTTTAAACAATCTTAGAGCCTGGAGACCGAGCGTCAACAGCGCGCCTGCGATGTGGATGAAAAGAGATTGCGGATATTTTTTGAAAATTTGTTCGAGGTGTTCAATTATTGCATTTTTAAACATAAATTTTTGCGATTTTGAGAAGGAGAGGGGTCAAGAAATTCCTTTAACGCTATAAATATTAGGTTGTTCAGAAAGTATTGCGGTTTTACTTTTTGCCATCTGATAGACTCCAGAAATCCGTTTTTGACAAAAAATGTTCAGTATTAGACAAGAATGTATGCTGGATACGATCCAATCAATATTTTTCAGATGAACTCATGTTTTCGTGTCAATATTCAGACTTTTCAAAAAATTGAGATTTTTCAATGTTGCAACTTAATTTTAAAATGGTGATATTTGGATATAAAAGTCGATTTTTGATAAAAATTTTCGATCGTCTTAGGGTTTTTCTAGGCGGAGAATCGATTGCGCACATTGCTGAGGCATCAAAATGCTTCCCTGATTCAGGGAATACAAATTTTTGAGCCAATTTAGGGGTATGCGCAAAAATTGTATTCCCTGAATCAGGGAAGCATTTTGGTGCCTCAGCAATGCGCGCAATCGATTCTTCGCCTAGAAAAACCATAGGACGATCGATTATTTCATCAAAAATCGACTTTTATTTCCAAACATCAACATTTTAAAATTAAGTTGCAACATTGAAAAATCTCAATTTTTTGAAAAGTCTGAATATTGATACGAAAACATGAGTTAGGCTGAAAAAGATTGATTGATTGGATCGTATCCAACATACGTTCTTGTCTAACACTGAAAAAATTGTTTGCCGAAAACGGATTTCTGGGGCCTATCAGATGGCAAAAAATAAAACCGCAATACTTTCTGAACAACCTAATGTATAGCTTTAAAGGAATTTTTTGATCCCCTATTTCTAATTTTTACCGATGGGTACCCGCTCAATTTTGATGTCAAAATTCTTAGAATTTCATCCTCTCCACAGTGGCATAAAGTGTGGACGGTTTCGATCTAGCCATCAAAAGTTAGTCCGCACATTACACGTTTTATATAAAAAAAGATTGAGAAAAGGCAATTAAATATGTGCCACCTAAATAATTAAACAAATAAAAAAACATTAAAATATGTTCAAATAAGTGCCGTTTTAAATAAGTGCGTTCTGCAGATTAATTTTTTTAAATAATCACACAATAATAATCACACACTCTACTAGAAAATGTCCTGTAGATTCTACTGGATATTCTGCAAAAAGTTTTTTAAATGAAAAAATTCTGTGACAGCGTTACTCACAATAATAAACACAACAAAAAATACTATAAGTGCACGTATGTTTTCAATGTGATAACAAAAGTATTGCTCTTGTATGAATATAAATATATAACTCAAGTGCAAAAATGAAAAGGTCATAAAACATCTATTTGTATACTTAAATGAAAGACACCATACGATGCATATATCTAATATTATAAACATAGTGTGAGTGGTAGTGCTGGGCGTTTTCGTATATGTATATATCATCAAATGCTGACGGACTGCTTGGTCTTTGACTGCTTTGACGAACTTTCATTGGCGTATAACCTCGATGCTGTCGAAGAATAAAGGCTTTCTCATTTTATCGCGTCCTCCACCTCCTCTCTTATAAATGTTCATCAACTCGCGCTGATTGAGACCTTTTCTTTCTTTCATCCTTAGTGTATCGATCATATAGCCTAGACCCATTGACGAAAATGAAAGAAAAGAGTATAGCCATATAACAAGAACGATCGATATGATATAAATGATACTCGTATAAGAAAATTTCTTAAATAGAAATTTTTTTGTAAAAATTAGTGTTAGATCTACACGTGGACAAAGTGTCGAAATTCCGACCATTAGTGATGTATGAAATCCAGATTTCAATGACAATTTTCGTTTTTGATTTCAAATTTCGATGGCAGATTTCGCAAAAAAACGAAATCGTGATACTTCCTTACAAAAATCAAAGAACTTAACTTATAAGTAAAAGAAGTCCCTCTAATGGCCCCCATCACCAAAATTTTCCATTTTTCTACAAAATCTGCTATTTTTCACTAATAATTTTCATTTTCTGAGCATTGTCAGCTTAAAAACAATCATTTCTCAAACAAATTTTCGAATGTGGTGCTGTTTAAGAGGAGACCTTTGTTTTTTTCGAAAATTTTTGGAAAAAATAAAAAAAACATAAGGGTCTCCTCTT
Source organism: Acrobeloides nanus (assembly GCA_900406225.1). Classification (NCBI taxonomy): domain Eukaryota; kingdom Metazoa; phylum Nematoda; class Chromadorea; order Rhabditida; family Cephalobidae; genus Acrobeloides; species Acrobeloides nanus. The sequence continues at coordinate 25,289 of OZJO01004724.1, read as the reverse complement.
ATGTTTTTGAGGTCGCAAAAATTACTTTCTCCTGGGAAAAATCCTGGCTACGACACTGCCTGTGTCCCGGACGAAAAACACGAATCAGAACTATTCCGAGCTTAACCTGACCATGTTTGAACGATTTTTGTGGGTCAAAACGGGGTAATAAAATTGCATAAAAACATACTAATAAAATTGCATAAAACACGGTCAGGCTGAGCTCAAAGCGACTCGGATTTGTGTTTTTCCACAAAGAAAGCCCTCCTAGGCACTGAAATTGATGGACTTTAACACTTATGTTACGATTTCCCAAATTTGCTACTTTAGCCGTAAAGGACTATTTACTGGCCATAGAAATTTTTTCATTGATCAATTTTTGCGGGAATCGATTCTCCATATCAAAAAAACTCCTTAGAGTGCATTTTTGTCGAAAGTGTATATAGTTTTTGTTGTGTTACTTAGATATAAAATTTTGTGACAGAGCTTTTGGTCCACCCTGTAATACAACAATTTCATTTCTGAAAAATTCCCACAAATGGCGAAAAAATCAATTTTCTCAAAATATATGTGTCTAATCTAAATAAATTTTTGTTAGACACCTAAAAACTCTGTATTTGCACCTAAAAACCGCAAATCCTAAAACTTAGTTTTAATTCTTCAGCTGAAATTTGAAGATTGAAAATACAAACACTTATAATCAAAAATTATGAGTATAATCAAAAATTATGCATTACGACAAAATTTCCTTATGCCTAAATTTGTATGAAGCTCTTATTCAAATCCTACAAAGAGATATTGCCATTACAAAAAATCTTAAAATTTTAGGGGGGGTATCACACAAAGAATAGGCCTAAGTCACCTCCTAGGGGAGTTTTTTTTCAAATTTTTAATTAGCATGACAAACTATCTTGAAACATACACTTTTTATTTGCAACCTTTAGAGTGTTAAACAATTATAGCAAGTTTTGCTTCAATAAAAAGTTAAGCGCACATCTATAAATGATTGATCTGGTATATGACAAAGATCGGCATTTTTGACCCGGTTACGTGACTTTTGTCAAGGACGGAGTTTGAAAAAATGTAGAGCATACTCCCGCGAAAATTTTGGCATATTGGGTTTGGCTGTTTGATACCAATTTGACCAAATTATGGCCATTTTATTCTTAAAAGATGGTCTTTTTTATGTTTTTAGCGTTTTCAGCCCAACCTATTTTAACATTATTTTTCCTAAAAATGAGTTGTTTTAACGTTTTGATCTATGGCGAAAAATTTATGATCGTTTTTGAGCAAATCTGATAAAGCTTTAAAACTAACATTTTTGCTCTGAACCTGGACCACGAATCTGAATATAAAAAAAGTTTTCAAAATTGTTCCAAAACGATTATTGACAAAAGACACCGTAACTGGATGAAAAATACTGATCTTTGTCATAGGTCAAGCCAATCGTCGTAAAGATGTGCGCTTAACCCTTTATCGAAGCGAAAACTTGCTCATACGTGGGCAAGGGGTGGGTTGACCCACCCCCATATCGCCGCAAGAGGGGTAAAATGTAGAAAACATCTCGCAGTTGGGTGTGATGGATGAGGGAAAAATTGTATCGCAGGTCGGCGCGAAGCACCGACCTGCGACATGTTTTCTNCAAGAGGGGTAAAGTGTAGAAAACATGTCGCAGTTGGGTGTGATGGATGAGGGAAAAATTGTATCGCAGGTCGGCGCGAAGCACCGACCTGCGACATGTTTTCTACATTTTTTTGGTCGACAAACGTATCGCATTTGGGTTTTCGACCTACCCCCTTGTATGAACTTGCTATAGGTATTTAGATAAAAATTGTAGGGAAGATGCTCAACTTTCACATGAATGATCAAAGAGGTCGCAAATCAATGTCTATGAGGAGGTTTACCAAAAATACTAAAACGTTTGGACTATTTTAAAAATATTTTTTAAATATGCATTTTTACAATATTTTGGGGGCTCTACATGTTTTTATTAGCTTTATCGTGTTCAACGTAAAAAATTGCAACAGAATAACTCGTTGGCACAATTAACTAATTATTGATGTTGTTGTTTTCTTCTGCATTTTATGTACATAATTTTCTAATACATCGGCCTTCAGAATTTATTGGAAAAAGAGTGGTCGAACATTGAAATTTAACAGTGGATTCAGAACTGCGAAATCTGATTGGTAGAGGATTATAAATTCCAGCAGTAAAATCATCTACATACTAAAAATAATAATAGCATTTAATTTAGGGAACGGTTTAGACCTTACACTTGTTGAGTGAAAGACTGGCATTAGTGTTTCTGACCTTTGTGGTCAGAAATATAATATACCGAAGGAAAAACAATATATTTTTAATTTTTAAGCATCGTATTTTCCTTCTTTCGAGGTTGAAAAAGGAAATCTCTGAGGGTGGCTCCGAGCGGCACTCCGATCGTTTCAATATAAATAAGTTAAAATTTTAACATTTTTGTAAAAAAATTGCTAAAATGTTAACAATTGTAAAAATTCGAATTTTTCCCCTTGGCNCGAGCGGCACTCCGATCGTTTCAATATAAATAAGTTAAAATTTTAACATTTTTGTAAAAAAATTGCTAAAATGTTAACAATTGTAAAAATTCGAATTTTTCCCCTTGGCTCTCCAAGGGCAAAAAATGAAAAAATTCTGATTTCAATGATTTTTGTGCCAATTGACTTCTTTTATCTTCTCTATAACTTTAATTTTGGGTGTACAGGATTAAATCTAACCCTCCCGAGATCATTTGCATCCTAAATTTGAAGCGGCCTTGGAAGTATTAATCTTTACCTGGACATGTTCAAAGAGACTTGGTTCCATGGTGCAACCATTATCATCAATTATCGGATATATTGTTGGGGAAATTGTATCACTAACCGAACAATTGCTTACCCGTAAGCAATATCCCTTATGTGGTTGGCATGTGATTTTATAGTAAAGTTCAGCATTTAAACTCGTTCCTAAAATAATGAAATTTTTAATATTAAACGACAAGTGTCTGTCTGTTTGTGTCACCGAATTTTGTAACCTTAAGTCCAATCCCGTTACGACTTAGATTTTTGGAAAAAGCTCGATGAGAAAAGAAAAACGACACCAAAATCATGGGGAAATTCAATTTTTTTTGCCTTTCTAACTTAGGTATTTGGTCAGAAATGAACACATTGCCTTCATGGCGCGTTAGTTTTGCAGTCGGAAAGGTGCAGGTTCAATCCCCAGCCCCTCCAAAATTTTTATAATTTTTTAAACAAAAAATTGTTTTAAACAAATCAATCATTTTATGTAATAAACAAAGAAAATGACGTAAATTTATATTTTATATCGGGGACTGAGCGCCTTTGAAGCTCTCGATTCTCCAAAGGTGACTTCAAGCGGCACACTTACAATGTAAACTTTTTACTCTAGAGTAAAATAAATTTTGGGACCCCTGCGTAGTTGTGAGAATTTTTTTGAGGGGTACCCTCATAAAAGTGGTGTCGATCGACTTCTCTCATCGCCCCCTATAACTTTTNATGTAAACTTTTTACTCTAGAGTAAAATAAATTTTGGGATCCCTGCGTGGTTGTGAGAATTTTTTTGAGGGGTACCCTCATAAAAGTGGTGTCGATCGACTTCTCTCATCGCCCCCTATAACTTTTGTTTTGGCACTAAATCTTGCGTCCCCGAGATAGTCTGCACACATACATAGATATTAAACATTTATAGTAGTAGGATTTTATACAAATATAAATGTTTCTATATCTATTAACAGCAATTAACAAATAAAAATAACATTAAAACAAACCTGCTAATAACTTTCCTTCGGGACCTTTTTCGTGTATAGTAAACGCGCAGTCAGCTTCAATTTCATTTATTACATTAACGTTATACTCAACAAGTTCTCCAATATTCTTATTAAAAAGAAAAAGAGAAACAAAAATAATATATATTATTATCATGATTTAAGTTATTTAAATTTTGGACATTTCGTTTGTTTTATGAAATAAAAGAGATTAAGAATTAGGTCATTATTTAATTGACAATGATTTCTTACGCTCATAAAACTAGTTTAATAAAATCATCGTTTTCTATATATCATAAGAAACGCTTAATATTCAGTATATAGGAGAGACGGTTCAGAGCGGATGCGGTACGTTTAACGACCCTTTTTTTAAGTTGTGACCAGCGGCGCAAAGTGGGTTTTGGTTTGGGGAGAGGGAGTAACAATAAATTTTCAAAAATTTACCGTAGCCCTCTTTTGGTTTTTTTTNGGTACGTTTAACGACCCTTTTTTTAAGTTGTGACCAGCGGCGCAAAGTGGGTTTTGGTTTGGGGAGAGGGAGTAACAATAAATTTTCAAAAATTTACCGTAGCCCTCTTTTGGTTTTTTTTTGAAAATTTTGGGGAAAAATAGGGGGAGGCAAAGATGATTTTTATCGAATTTTTCACAAAAATTTAAACTTGATTCCTTTTATGTTTTTCGCGCCTGTCGGCGCGAAATTTTTTTTAGAAAAGCACGTTTTTAAAGGAGTGCATTTTGCGACCATTTGGGAGAAAAAATTTCTTCGTAAAAATGACCTTATTGGGGGTAAAAACATGCGAAAAATCGATTGCGCATTCCCGAAGCGTGAAAATGCTTTCTTGACCCTGATTCGGGGAAATAAGAGTGTTTATTGAATCAAATCCAACATGTACTAATTTTCCTGAACCAGGGTCAGGGAAGCGTTTTCAAGTCAGAGAAAAAGATAAACATTTTTCCTATGAAACAGAACAACATTTTCCACGATATTCGTGGCCCCCTATAAATCCCTATAATTCAATTGTCTATGCTAAAAGAAATTATCAAAAAGCTGTCCTGGGCCGAAGATAAGTCTGAGAAAAATTGGATGTAAAAATATTCCAAACTTTCTGAACATTCTGTAGTATTTATTTTTAAACATTAAAATAAACAAAATACAAAAAATTATTTAAGTTGTATTTAAAGTAAGAAATATAAATAATGTCTGAATAAAAATCATCGAAGATATGGCATTATAAAAAAGAAATTCATGTATAGTCATAACATTTTTACTCAAGCTTCTATTGCAAATTATCGTCTAACGATTCTGAAATTGGTTTTGGAGTTGAAGAAAGAGAATATTGTTGGCTTGATCTTCTTAATAGTTCTTCAAGCCGGCGACGAGCTTTTTGTTCCTTGTCCAGCGTTTTCGCAATTAAAATTAGTTCCTAAAACATCAAAAATGGCTGTTTTAAGGTTATTACTAGTGCTATGTCGAAATTGGTCGACATCGAAATTTCGAGTTTCAAGTTTTGCAAAATCGGAAAACTGAAATTTCATACGAAAATTCAAAACTTTTGTTGAAAAATAAAAAAGAGGCTGTACAGATATTACGTTATCAATTTTTGGGGGGCTTTAGACCCCTCTCTCCCCTCCCCCACTTTATCAAGCGTTATCATTTGGCACCACCTCCCCCATGATATACTTTATAAAAACATGGAAATTTTGCAAATGGATGCGATTTTTTTTTGTTTTTTGGTGGAAAAAGCCTAGAGGATAATATATAAATAGTTTTGGATCGATTTCAGATGACGATTTCAGACTCAAAAACACTCTTTTTTTGCCATTTTAGGGGTCAAAAATTTTTTTCGGCGCCAGATTCGTGTTTTTCAGCTATTTTTACCCCTAAAAATGATGTTTTTAGAAAAAAATTTTTTGAAAAAATGCCCCCAAAAATGACCATTTTTGCCACTTTTTTTGCACCACCCTGTAGTTCTTTCTAGTCTTGATACCGGCGTTTTTGCAAAGTAAAGGTTTGGGAAGCTTCTTTCTCTAAAGAGCTCCTGCGCCGTTTCATTAAATGTTTATTATTTATGAAATGTGTTGCTAAACTTTTACTTTGGTTTTGTATTGTTTTTATGATGGTGAAATTCAGACAAATAAAGTTAAAGAAAGTTTCGATTTTGGTACTTTCTCGGATTTGCACCCGCGGTTACTTCTCTATTTTTAGGCCATTTAATCAAACGTCATGAGAACTCAAAGGCTTGGTAACGTTTACTCCACGAGATCGATCGGGAAGACCTGGCGGAAATCTGTTGCAAATTGGGCGGAAATAAAAGGTTAGTGCTTTATAGTTAAGACCCCAGGCCAGGAAAATTCAGAATTTTACACAATCATTTCCTAAAATTTTTGAAACCCCGGATGTTGCGCTTAAATATTGTATTCGATGAGTTTAAACTTTTACCTTTTGAACTGCGCCAAGTTGATCTTTAAGTGAATATACAGTATCCACAAGGCTCCTAAATTATAATAGTTATCTTTATATTGTGGTTAGAACTAGGTTCGTTGGTACAAGATAATATTTAGTTATTTCAAGTATCGGAAGCCGAGAGCTAACGCGCTTGGAGGGTTGAAAAAGGGAATCTCAGAGGGTGACTCAGAGGGTGACTCAGAGCGTTTCAATATAAAATGTCAAAATTTTAACATTTTGTCAAAAATTGTTAAAATATAAACAATAGCATTTTTTCGACTAAAAATTATCTCGCGAAATTTAATTTTTTTAAAGCATAGAAATTAAACTAGACACAATTTTAAGACAACGAGCCTCATTGGCCTCCTCAGCTCGTTGGAAACCGTAAATTCGAAAAAATAAAATTAAAAGTTAGCAATATAATTTGTGAAAAAATGATGTTTGGAATTTACACAAATTGAAAAATTATCATGATTTGTTATATCGCTTATCTTACTTTTCTTTGACAACCACTTCGTCTCCTTCAATTTCTTCTACAAAGATCTTTTCTTCATCGGCAACTATTAGCTGTGGTCTCATATCATCATTATTAGTATGGCTTTTAGGAATATTTGATGTTACTCCTGTTCTAACAGTGCTTATATTCAAATTTGTAGAACCATAATATCCTTCGATAATTTTCATCAAATAAGCATCTTCTTGTTCATCGTTCAGCACTAAACTTCATGGATAAAAATATTTTACTATTTATCAGAGGCATAAATTTAGAAAGAATTTTTATGTGGAGGAGAGTGGAAAAGGCCATTTTAATATTAACTTACCTCCTTTACGCATTTTTATTTTGAAATTCTTGAAGTCTTCAAGCATGGTACCTCTAGATGCTGGTATTGAACGTAAGCAATTTCCCATCCAAAGCTTATTTGAACGATAATTATTTGACTCGATTGCTTGTTGATAAATTTCAGGTTTATCTTCATCTATGCCTTCTGGAAGTATCATTTCCAGTTCATGGTTTAGTCGAAAATTTGGAATGCCCAAGCTAAAAATTATTTTCACTCATTTTTAAAAAAAATTACGATAGTTTTCTTCTTAATTGAGCACGATGAGATTGAGGTAGTTCGGAAATTTGTGGCTTTTTTATAGGCGAAAAATCATCCTTAATTAGTATAATTAAGCATTTTTAAATTTTAAGTAATCTTGCTTACAATTTTCGTAAAATTTTCTAACTCGAACTTTTGAGGCGATGTTGGGGAAATTGTTTGAAGTGAATAGTTATCGTCTTTTGCTATATGAGTACATGCATTAATAGATGATATCATTTGAATATAATCTTCATTCGTTAATGCATTGACTTTTAAAATAGCTGTTGATCCTAAAAAAGTTAAACAATAATTATAAATATTAGGTGTCAAAATAAACTTCGCAGATTATTAATGAATAAGTAAACTAGTAAACCAAGGATGTTTCGTATACAAATAAGAGACTGGATTTTTTAAAAACCGAGGATCAAGGGGAATGATCGAGATCGAGGAATCGATGGCAAAATTCTCGGTTTTTCTCGGTCTCGATTTTTTTTAAACCGATTTTATTGTTTTTGTCGAGGCTTATTACAGAGGGGCTGAAGTCCCCTTAGCTCCCTTTTGGCTAAGCTCCTGGTCACTAGTGTCTTAAGATTAGATAATAAAGTATTGTATTTATCTTGCCAAGTTTAAATATAAAAAACCTGCCTTTATGACAAACTATAGAATAGTTTTCATCATTTTTCAATATACTCAAATCAGATGTGCCAAATTTATCACGCAATGCATAAGAACCTTTATCAAGCAGTACTTCTAATAATAATATGTAATAGTCAAACAATATTAAGCATCTATAATAAAATATCATGTTTTCCCAAAAGTTCATGTAGCGACATTTGACATTGGAATATATGTAGGAGGGGATGCCTTCTATAGAGAGTCTGATAAAGGCCAAAATCAAAAAATATCGTTACATGAACTTTTGTGATGATGTGATAAATTCTTAAATTTTATAAAATAGTACCTATCTATTATACTTTCATCATTTAAAGAATTTTCTGAATTTTTTTCCAAATAGGTTACGGTAACACTCCCCATATATAATATTTCGCCTAATTGTTTAGTATAATCTTCCCCAAACCATTCTTTAATTACTCCTGTTGATAAAAATTCTAGTTGGACCTCTTTTTGTCTTCGAAGATGTAAACAAAAATTCTAAATTTAAATTTTATCTCAATTAAAAATATAAACTTACTGATATATCTCTATACACAATTATAGCACGCTGCAGGTTGCCTTTATCTGGATGCGTCTCTGATGTACCTCTTTCAAACTCTTGTAAAAATCTTGGATATTTTTCTAATCGCCTAAAGACCAAACTTAAGCCTGCAATTAATTCTTTTAAGTCCTTTTGATGTGACGATAGAATTTTAACCATAAGATTTCTAAAATAAAATATTTCAAAATTATCATACTACATTAAATGTGTAATGTAAGGGTATTGGAATTAAAAGTTTTTGGGACACCCTCAAAAAGCCAGTCGGTTCAACAGATTTCGGACCCCATTTTTTCTCTTTTGACTCTTCTGAATCCATTTTTGATGGAAAACATGGATTCAGAAGAGTAAAAAGAGAAAAAATGGAGTTCGAAAATCTCAGTTGAATCGACTGTCTTTTTGAGGCGTTTTTTGAGGGAGTCCCAAAAACTTTTAATTTCGGTGCCCTTATGTGTTTCTGAGTGTGTGTACTGACGATCTCGGAAACTTTAGATTTAAACCCGGAATGTTATTACAAACGTTGTAAGGGGGCGATGAAAGAAGACGATTGACACCAAAATAATCGAAATCGGAGAAAATTTTTTTTCACTTTTTACCCTTTGGAGACCAAGGAAAAAATCAAACTCAGTATATACTGAGCTTAATTTTCTCGCCAACACGACCATACAGGGATGCATGTTGGCAGAAAAATCAATCTCAGTATATACTGACATTGTGAGCTTGATTTTTTCTCTGAGAGTGCCACTCGGAATCGGTCTCGGAGAAATCACGAGTTCGGAGTGCTCGGCTCCCGGTACTTAGATATAAAAATAAAATTACACATTAAAAACGACTGCGTGAGGAAACAGATCGTTCAGTTTTTATATAAAGTACCGGGAGGTGAGAGCTCTGCGCTCGCGATTTCTTTGAGAGTGATTTTTTATAGCGGACATTTTACGTATGCGTAAAATGTGTCCCCTATGTCACCCATTCGACCCATTTCTGTGGTCAAAATTCAAAAATTTATTCGAATTCGTATTTCCCATACCTGAAAACCCCCCGAGTATAAAAAATTGGCCAATTTGGAGAACTTTTTGAAAAATCGATTTTTTCACCTTCATCCAAGGGCAAAAAAATGAAAATTTTTTTGTGTCTCCGATTTCGATGACAAGTTATATATGCCATTTGAAAACTCATACTTAGACAAATTTTATGGCGTTAATGATTTTTCAAAAATAATTAACTTGAAAAGTTAGGCCCCAAAAACCTCAGGAGGGAGTGATACAACACCGGTATAAAAGCCAAACAGTACGCAGCCCCTCGAGATGCGTAAAATTAATTACTTTTTTTTATTAATTATATCCATAACCATGGGATGTTTTTCACAATAAGTCTTCATCAATAACTTTAATTCAGGAGCAGCGACAAGAAATATTTCTCCGATTCTTTGTAATGATACACTTTGGCTTAAATTTTTAACAATTAAATGAGATATTTATCCTTCTACCTGCATGATTTCTCAATTTCATTTAGTAAATTTTTTTTAAATTTTGTTACATCACTCAAATTTGAATTTAAGACAATAAATTCTTCTTCAGATAATCTAGAATTATATAGTAGAACAAAATACCCCATCCCCTACTTATCTTGGTAAGGTTTTCACCAAAATTTACTATTTGTTATTATCACTAAATACGCTTTTAACCTAGGATTTTTATAGTTTTAGTGCTAAAAGATTGGGCGTGAAAATCTGACCTTGCCAAGATAAGTAGGGCCGGATGTTTTGATCCACCCTTTAGTTATTAATCAATTTTTGCTCGATCCAAACTTACATTTGAGCATTCTTCACACTAAATAAAATTCCTGTTAGTACATGTTGCAATTCTTCAATATGTTGACTCTCATTTTTTAAGTATTCTTCTAAAACTTGATTTCGATAAGTAGTACTGTTTGAATTAAGTGATGCATTGCCGTCTCCATTAGATAAATTAAGTCTCTTATTTACATCTAAAACATCAAGTTCTTTAAAGTAATTGATTTTTAAATTTAAGATTTTTACCTAAGGTCTTTTCATTCACTATATCAACAAAATTAGATGGAAACCAACCAATTTTATCGTTAAAGGATCCTTCCCACCAACCACCATCTAGTTGTTGGATAATGATTATTACATCGTTTTTAGAAAATGATAGCTAAAATAGTACTATATAAGATTTCATTTATAAAAAGAAAGGATCTTTTTTGAAAGTGTGATCGGGAACAGCCTTTTGGATAAAAGACAAAAATGGTAAGTTTTACTGCAAAAGATTTACAGGGTATCCCAATAAAAAGGACAATTTTTTTCAAGTTTGTTAATTTTCAACAAGATAATTTTTTTTAAAAATACCTCATCATTATTCCGACCAATAAAATTATATTTTGCAATAGCCTTTATTAACATTTTATCTTCATTATTAGGATTATTATGCATTTATAACAACTATCACTTGGAATTAGTACTATAAAATAAACCAAACATATATATTTTTAAAATAAGCTGGAGACCGATCGCCTTCGGCGCTCGCTTTCCGAGTGAGCGCCTGCAGCGCTTGGCCTCTCTTCTGAGTGTCCCAAGCGGCGCTCCGAGAGGTATCCGAGCGATGTTCCCGATCAGGGATGTGCCGTAATCAATTTTTTTCGTAATCGTAATTTTTTCATAATTTAAAATTTTCGTAAAACATTTTTTAAAACATTATAAGACATTTTTATAAGTAGAAAAATAAACAACTGTTACCAAAAACGCAACCGTTTGGTATATCCTAAAATTTATTTCAAGAGTTTCATAAATTTCAAGTGTTTCATACATTTATATAAAAACCGAACGGTCTGTTTCTTACACCTATCGTTTTTAACATACAATTATTTTTATATATTTTCATTTCTATATTTTCAAGATGAATTTTTTAACAAAAAATTTTTAGTTGATTTTTTAAAATAGATTAACTATTGGCAAAATGTTATATACCGTAGTTTTCTAATTTAAAATATTTAAAATGGCCTAAATAAGTTCTATATGAAATATCTGAGCATCTTAGTTCAGTTAAGATTAACTTTGGTGAATACCATTATTTATTCTAAATTTTCGCGCAAACTTATTTTTGTCAAGCTGGAACATTGTCATGACTGATGCCAAAAACGAGTAAGGTTTTTGATTATATTTGGTACCAGAGAAAATCAAAATCAAATTGTTTAAATAACCTTTGAAGCTAGAGTCGTAAAATGGGACGGCATGTCGCGACATGTTTCTTTAGCACCTGCAGGTTCGGGTCCAGCAAGTGTGTATTTCTGTCACTAATGGAATAGAGTGACCGTTCCCGACCCATCTCATTAGCCGAAAATTGGAAAACATCTCTTCATAAATCCGGTTTTTTGGGGCTACCCTGTATAGTTACAAAAAACTTTAGAAATTTCCACCATCAACGGGGATGGTTCTCTTGTCAGTATAATTTTCTTACTTTTGATCAAAATGAGGCTCATTTTGCAATTCAGTGATTATTTACTCAAAAATTGTTCTCACAAAATTGTAATTTCATGCAGCAAAAATAATGCCAAATTTGAGTTTCTCAGAACAATAAATTGATCAAATATGTGATTTTTATCCAAAAAATAAGGCAAAAATTTATGGCTCTTGCTTTATGGGTGATAAACTTTTTTTACTTTTGGAAAATAAAACATATTTAAAAATATACTATAAAATATAATTTATAGACAGAGCTATAATGATGTGAATAACGGTGGATCACACCAAGAGGCGCCCCCATTAGGGGCCGCCGATTTTATTGAATCTAATTGGGATGAAGTCGCAGAATCTTTCGATGTTATGGGTCTTAAAGAAGATCTTTTACGAGGAATCTATGCTTTCGGTTTTGAAAAACCATCTGCTATCCAACAACGTGCAATTGTACCTTGCTGTACAGGTAGGCTCAATTTAATTGAAAATTAGGCAACTTATCTATTGAAATCTTTTTTTAATCAGGTTNACGTGCAATTGTACCTTGCTGTACAGGTAGGCTCAATTTAATTGAAAATTAGGCAACTTATCTATTGAAATCTTTTTTTAATCGGGTTGGTTGTTATCAAAGTATGCGGAATTTTTTATTTAAAAAAAGAGTATATTAGAACATCTGATCTGGGAAGTTAAGAAACGTTGAGTCCACAGGTTCTTTCTCTCATTTAGTTGACTTTTTTAAATATAAGAAGCTGTAAAAAATATTTTTGGCCATTCTCAGTTCCAGGGTTTAAAGATTTATTTATAATGAAGATTTATTAAAACAGTTACAACGATTGATTTGGCTGAAATTTTTAGTAAAAAAGCACCAATTTTTTACCAAAATTTCAGCCAAATGATCACTGTGACCGTTTTTGTTATAAAGCTACGTTGTAAATAAATCCTCGAACCACGAGATTTCGAGAGTGACTGAAAATAATCGTTACAGCTTCTTATATCAATAAATTTTATTAGACTTCTAAATTTACCTAAGGCGCGTTCCAGAAATATGAGAAATCTCAAAGATTATGCATAAATGCATGGGCCATGCAAAAAGCATGGATCATGCATAAATGCATGAATCATCCATAAATGCGTGCCTTATCATAGCCCATGATTTAAATCACGCATTTATGCATGATCCATGCATTATAAATGCACGTCTGTTCGAACACTAGTAAAAAATAGTCATAATTAGTAGTAGAAAAAAATATTTTTAGGCCGGGATGTAATTGCTCAAGCTCAATCTGGTACTGGCAAAACAGCAACTTTTTCTGTTTCGGTACTTCAACTTGTTGATGAGAACAAACCTGCAGCACAGGCATTGGTTATGGCTCCAACTCGAGAATTAGCCCAACAAGTTAGTCCTACTTTAAAAACTATATTTCATATTTACTTTTAAGATTCAAATTGTTCTCATGGCTCTAGGTGAATACATGAAGGTAAAATCACATGTCTGCATTGGCGGCACAAATGTACGCGATGACCAGCGCAAACTAGATGAAGGAGTTCAAATTGTGGTTGGAACTCCTGGAAGAGTTAACGATATGATACAACGACAATCTCTTAGTAAAATTACTTAGAAAATATGCTTTTATAATCATACATTTATTTGTTTAGAAACCGATTCGATTAAAACATTCGTTTTGGATGAAGCCGATGAGATGCTTTCTCGTGGATTTAAGGACCAGATTTATGAAGTCTTTCGTAGCTTGCCAAATGATGTTCAAGTCATTCTTCTCTCGGCTACTATGCCTCAAGACGTTTTGGAAGTCACAAAAAAATTTATGCGTGACCCTATTCGTATTTTGATTAAAAAAGAGGAACTTACTCTTGAAGGTATCCGACAATTTTATGTCAACGTCGGCAAGGAAGTAAGTAGAAAGTTAAAAAATAAAACATAAAAAGGACTTTTAGGAATGGAAATTCGACACATTGTGTGACTTGTATGATACCGTAAATATTACACAAGCAGTCATTTTTTGCAATACTCGTCGTAAGGTTGAAGACTTGACACATCAAATGACAAAAAAGAAATTTACGGTTTCATGCATGGTAATTTTAGTTTTTTAAAAGAAAATTTTAAAAGCAAGAGCAATTTTTTTCAAAAATTTTCAAGTTTTTTAATTTTCACCAAAATAGCCCTATAGGATGGTTTTCTATGAGAGAAATCGATTGCGCACATTTTCGGACCTTTAAAACACTTCCCTGTTCCTGATTCAGGGAAGAGATGTGTGTATTGAAGAGAAAATATTATAATACAAGGGCAGGGAAGCGTTTTCAAGGTCTGGCAATGAACGCAATTGATTTCTCGCAAGAAAACCCCCTATAGGGTTATTTTAGTGAAATTTAACAACTTTAAAAATTTTGAAAAAATCGCAAAATTGCCCTTTTTGGGGTACCCTGTATATTAATTTAGCATGGAGAAATGGAACAAAGTGAGCGTGATTTGATTATGAGGGAATTTCGATCCGGATCATCACGGGTATTAATAACAACGGATTTATTGGCACGAGGCATCGATGTTCAGCAAGTTTCCGTCGTTATTAACTATGATTTACCAGGCAACCGAGAAAACTATATCCATCGGTATGTTCATAAATTTTCGAACTTTTTTAACATGGAAAATACCATGAATAAAAATTTTAAAATATCCAAAAATTTTTTGTTTCCGATCTCGATGATTTTTGTATCAATCGATAGCCCGTAAAATTCTCCATCGGCCCATATAATTTTTGTTGTTGAGAAAACTCATTCTGCTAGAGCCTAAGGTTCAATCTTTAGAAATGACCTTTTTTTGGTACCCTGTAAAGAAAATTAGATATATCGTAAACTACAAGGCGGTACAAAAGTTCTGTCACAACATTTTTATACTAAAGTAACGCAACAAAAATAATGTATACTTATGACAAAACCGTGTCCTGGGATCTTTACATAAAGAGGAATCGATTCCCGCAATAATTGGAGATGAAAAATTTTCTGTGGTTCTGTACGACTTCCTTTAGGGCTCAAAAGATCCAATATCGAAAATTGTTACATAGTGCCAAAGTATAGCAGTTTCGGTTTCTAGGGGGTTTTGAGGCAGAAAACACGAATCCAAGAGATTTGAGCATTTGCGAACTCAGCCTGATCTTATTTTGATCGAATTTTACTCGTAAAAAATAGAGTATATTACCCTGAATTTTGTTATGGCAATAACACTTACATGACTACAGAAAATTTTTCAATGCTCAATTCTTGCGGTAATCGATTTCCAGTCGTAAAACCATTAAGACACAATTGATCGAAAGTGGATATTGTTTTTGTTGTGTTAATTCGGTATTAAATTTTGTGACAGAACTTTTGTACCACCCTGTATTCGTCGATATAAAAAGGTTAAGTGCATGTTTGAAGTTTGAACCACATGATAAAATTCTAAAATTCACAGCAAGGAAAAATGTTAAAACTAAAATGAACATCATTAGAGTTTCTGAAAGCCGAAAAAAGTCGAAACCGAAACGAACGTTTGAAAATCGAATAAAACCGAAACAGATTAACTCAAAACTGAAACCAATAGTCCAAAAACGAACCGAAAAATGCAAATTTTCACCCAATATCGTTATTTTCTGGGCATTTTTATTCTAAAATGTCTATTTTTGACAAAAATGTTGCACCAGCGGCGCTGTTGTTTTAGTTCAAAAACCAGAAATAGTGAATTTTTTTTTATTAAAAATGCCAAAAATCGACTTTTTCTGATTTTTGAATCTCGTTTTTCGACACCTTCCAGTGGTCTATTTCGGTAACCCAAAAAAGGTCAAAATACGACATTTACCCGAGAAAATATAATTTTGTTACAATCATAAAAGTTCAAAAAGTGCCATACTTTTGATACATTGTATATATATAATTATAGCATCGGTCGTTCTGGTCGCTTTGGTCGTAAGGGTGTCGCTATAAATTTTGTTACTGACAATGATATCCGTGCGCTCAAAGATATTGAAACTTATTATAATACTCAAATCGACGAGATGCCTGCAACAGTAGCTGATTATTTTTAATATTTGCAGTAAATAAATGGATGGTAAAAAATGTTAATATAACTTCTTTTTCGTTCTCGATATATATTTATATTTTGTTGAACATTATTTTCTCTATCTGTTCCGTATATAAAGGCTCGTTTACACACTCAGCGGAAGCGTTACCGCTTCTGCTGAGTGTGTAAACGAGCCTTAAGACGGTAGCAATTAAAAATTTTTGCTCAAATCTTTTGACCACCGGGTTCGCCGATTTGACGGTTTCTAGAAAGCGTAAATTGTTGAAATGCCGATCACGGTGATCGCTATGAAATAAATTTTATTACTTTTAGCGATTACTGTGATCGGCATTACAACGATTTTACCCTAAAAAGTGTCAGGCGAATCCAGGGGTCAAAAGGGTTGAATAAAAGATTTTAATTGCTATTGTCTTATATCTGTTTGAAGTTTTGTTGTTATTTATTTTTCAATAAAAATATGTTAAATTATTTACATTTACATAAAGAAGCAAATTGAGATGAAAATGCTAGAGCAATGGTTTGAACGGGATTGGATTTTACAGATAAGGAATACAAACTAAAATTCGACGATGCCATTAGCCATTCATGTTATTGGCTTAGGTTCGATCCCACAGGGTCGAAATGTTTATTTTCATATTCAATACAGAGTTGTAAAAGCAAACCTTCAAAAATTACGTTAAAAATGTTTACCTATCATTTAGTTCAGGGTTTTCTTGAACTCGAAAACTCAAGACCGATAAAATCGAAAATTCGATTTTTTTAGACTCAATAAACTCGAATACGAACTTAAAAAAATAATCGAGTTTTGAAAAAAATTGTTCTTCAGCTTCTTGTGGTCAACAAAATTTAAAATTTGCTTTTCATCCACCCTACAAACTCTCTACTTTCATTTAGAAAACGGCATGTCCTAAATCGACGATCTAACACCTCAACTAATCTTGCATCTGAAAATGATAGAAACAAATCGATGGTATATAAGGGTATAATTTTTGGGTGCTCTTCAAGATGAACACAAAGAAAAATCTTTTGACGCCTTTTTCTATATATAGTCAAAGCTTCAAATCACTGAACAATGTGATAAAGTTGACATCTCTTTAGTAAAATCGTTCTAATTCTTCATAGGAATTGATTTGAGACCACATCGACCACTCTTGTGAAAGCTGAAAATCTGATCTACAATTTTTATAGATATCTATAGAAAGTTTTCTCTTTTCTTATTTCTTCATAAATTTCTATTTCTTCATTTCCCTAACAAGGTCAGGGAAAAGTTTTCAAGGTTCGGTAATTAGCACAATCGATTATTAGCATAGAAAAATCCCTATAGGGTTATTTTGATGAAAATTAAAACTTAAAATTTTTTGAAATAATCGAAAAAATCTATTTTTTGGGGCACCTTGTAGAAACGTTTCTATTCCTATTTCAAAGAATAGAAACGTTTCGATTCCTGGGAGTAATTTTAAATCGCTAAATCTTCCTCAATTCAGCGCAGAAACGCCTTTTTACATCAAACTAGGGGTTTTTCCGATCGGGAAATTTATTCAGCTGGCTTTGAGTGGTTGGTTTTTAACGAAATTTTCATGACTCCCTGTGCCCCAAAAGTCTATTACCTGCGGTTCCATTGGTTTTTACCAAGCGATGAGTGAAAATAACCACCTCTGGATACTAAAAAAACGTATTCTAGTAAAACCCTGCATCATGAGCGCTTAATCACTTCATGAATCCACTCTGGATACCAACAAGGCTGGGCACCGCTCCATTAATCGAATTGAAAATAGGACTTTGCAAAGAGACAAATGATTGAGCGATTTTTAGAAATGGTAATATCTATTCGTAGGAATTGTTTTGAGACCTCATTGACTACTCATTGGAAAGCTGAGACTGCCCTACAACTAGACACCTATAGCAAGTTTCCATTTCAATAAAAAGCTTGAGATGAAATTACTCAGGAACAGTGTCCACCATCGTAGATGACTTTCTGATGCTCATCTAGGGCTATAGATAATTTCGTGAAGGAAATTTTGAACACTTGTAAAAGAAAAAGTGTTAATTGGATCCTGTTCTTTGAAATAAATCCATATTTGAGCAGTATATACAGGGTGTTCAATAATTTACTCACCTATTTAAAAACTTCGCCAAAAATCAAGTTTAAATTCATTTCGGTCGCCCGATGGTCAATCGATAGCCCTCATTAAGCAATTTTTTTTGAAAAATTTTTATTGAAAAAGCTTCTAATTTCGAATTTTTAGCCCAAAAATATTGAAAATTATGATTTCTTTCCTTATTTTCAAAACTTTGCCAAAAATAAAGTATAGGACGGATTTTTTCGATTAACAGCAATCTTGAAAATTGGTAAGCTGATGAATTTTTACAAAGGAATTATTAAAAAAACTTTTAAACTCGCGGGGATATGATTTTTTGAAAATTATGTTTTTTCGATCCACTCTGGACACCAACAATGTTGGGCATCGCCCCATTTGACAATACGACTTTACAAAGAGCTGCTTACAGACGATTGAAATGGAATGTTGAGCAATGAATAAGAAGATAAAGCAAAAACCAAAAAGGGAAAAATGAGACAATCATAAGTGACAAGTAGCCCGAGGCTTAGTCTTAGGCCCGAGGATTAGGCTTAGATCTGAAGATTAGGCTTAGATCCGAGGCAAGTCTTAGGCCCGATGATTAGGCTTAAGCCCGAGGATTAGGCATAGTTTAGGATTAGGCTCATTTTTAGACCTTAGGCTTAATCTTAGATTTAGTCCCGAGCTTATTCTAACAAGGGACGAAGTGACGCTTGATTTTTTCTAGAAAGTCCTATATATTCTAAAAGAATATATCGATAACCCTTTAGAAATAACAAAATTAGCTGCTACATATAAATATGTTATAACTCTAATTATGAGGAGAAAAAGTGACAAAAACTTTTGGAAGGGGAGTATAACCCCAAACAGTCCAAACAATAACTCAACAATCCAACGTGCCATCTTGTTTGGGGATCATTTATTAATTATATGTAGTGTATATTTTTTATCTCCTCTGGGTTAAAGTTATCAGTTAATTTTGTTATTTCTAAAGGGTTATCAGGTATGCTCTTTCAGAATATATAAAACTTTTTGAAAAATTCAAGTGTCACTTCATACATGTCCCTTATAAGGCTACGGCATGAGGCTTATGCTTAGGCGCGAGACTTAGTCTCAAGTTTAGGCGCGAGCTTAGAACCGAGTTTACTCCTATTCTTAGGCTTACTCTCGATGTTTAAGGGCTAGGCCCGAGGCTTAGATTTACGATTAGTTTTAGGCTTTGATTAGGCTTAGAATTAGGCCCAAGGCTTAGGCTTAGGCTCGACGCTTAGGCTTAATCTTAGGTTTAGGGGTTTGCTTAGACTTAGTCTTAGGTCTAAGGCTTAGGTTTCGGATAGTCTTAGACTTACGCTTAGGCTTAGTTTTAAGCTTAGGCTTAGGCCCGAGCTTAGGTTTATTCTTAGGCTTAGACTTAGCCTTAGGCCAGAGGCTTAGTTCTGAAGCTTATGTTTAGTCTTAGGCTCGAGGCTTAGACCTGAGGTTTATTCCCGTGGCTTAGATATATGCATAGTCTTAGGCCCGAAGCTTAGGTTTATCTTAGGCCCAAGGCTTAGGCTTGGTTTAGACTTAATCTTAGGCTTAGGTTTAAGCCTTTAGTTTTAGGCCCTGGGCTTAGGATCAAGCTTAGGGCATAGAATTTATCTGAGGTTTAGGGTTTTGCTTAGGATTAGGCTTAAGCTTAGAATTAGGCTAATAATTAGGTTTAGGCTTAGGATTAAGCTTAGGCCGGCCCTAGTTTTAGACTTAGTATTAGGCTCGATTCTTAGGATTAAATTTAATTTAGACTTAGTTGCAAGGCTGATGTTTAGGCTTAGACTTGGCTTAATCCCAAACTTAGGTCCCAGGATAGGCCTAAGGCAACGGCTTAATTCAGCCCAGATTCTTAGGCTTACTCTCTTGTTAGAATTAGTACCAAGGCTTAGATTTAAGCTTATATCCGAAACTTAGGTTTAGGCCTGAGGCTTAGGGATCGGCATAAGAATTAGACTTAGGCTCGAGGCTAGTCTTTGCCCCAGGCTTACACTTATGTCCGAGGTTTATTTTAGTCTAAGGCCCGATGGGCTCATCTTAATCTTAGTTTAGGCTTAGTACCGAGACTTAAATTTAAGCTTCGACCCGAAACTTAGGTTTAGGCTTTATGATACTAAGACTAAGCCTCAGACTTAATTCTGAGGCTTAGTCTTAGTATCAAGCATGGCCCCACGTTAGGCCTATGGCAACGGCTTAGGGCTGAGGCTTAGCCCCGATTCTTAGGCTTACTTTCTCGTTTAGGCTTAGGGTTTGGCCCGAGGCTTAGACAGGATTTGTTTTAGGCTTAGGATTAGTACTGAGGCTTAAGTTTAGGCAAAGACCCGAAACTTAGGCTTAGTTCTGAGGCTTAAGATTAGGCCCGAGGCATTGGCTATGATGGGCTTAGGTTATTTTTTTTTGCTTTAGGCCGAGGCTATTCCCCGAGCTTAGGGATCGGCCCGAGGATTAGGCTTTGTTCCAGGCTTAGGCTTATGTCCGAGCTTATGCTTAGTCTAAGGCTAGTTTTCAAAGATAGAAAACTAGCCTTAGACTAAAATTAGTCTAATGCTAGTTTTAGTTTCAGGTTAGGCTTAAAATACGGGCCTAAGCCTCGTGCTTATGTCCGAGGTTTAGGCCCAATTCTTAGGCTCAGATCCGAAGCCTATACTTAGGCCTTAGACTTAGGATTAGGCTTAGTCTAGGCTTAGGCGCGAGACTTAAACTTGGTTTAAGCTTAGGCTTAATCTTAGGCTTAGGGTAATGCTTGGACTTAGTCTTAGGCCTAAGGCATATACTTAGGCTTAATCTTAGGTTTAGGACTTTTCTTACACTTAATTTTGGTCTGAGGCTTAGGCTAATTATTAGGTTTAGAATAGTCTTAGACTTATGCTTAATCTTATGTTTAGACTCTAGGCTTTGACTTACAACTTTGTTAGTCTTTGGCCCGAGTCTTAGGCCATAGGCTTATATTAATTTTAGGTTTAGGGTTTTACTTAGACTAAATCTTAGGCCTGAGGCTTAGGTTTAGATTTTGGATAGTCTTAGTCCTATGCTTAGGACCGAGGCTTAGGGTTAGCCTTTATCCGAAGGATTATGCTTAAGCTCAGGTTTAGGATTAGACTTAGTCTTAATACATACGCTTAGTCCCTAGGCTTAGGTTTAGGCCCTAGGCTTAGACCTGAGGCTTGGGCTTAGGCCCAGGCTTATGTCTATGTTTAAATTTAATCTTAGGTTCGAGGCTAGGCTTTGTTTAGGCTTAAGGTTATGCTTAGGCCCTAGGCTTAGACTTAGTCTTTGGCCCGAGGTTCAGGCTTAGGCTTAATTTTAGGTTTAGGGTTTTGCTTAGTATTAGGATTAGGCTTAGACCCGAGGCTTACTTGGTTTACGCGAGGCTTAATCTTAGGATTAGTGCTATGCTTAGGCTCTATGCTTAGACTTTGGCTCAGGCTTAACACAGAGGCTTAGGCCCGAGTTACGCTTAGGAATGTTTTAAGCATAGGCTTAATCTTAGGCTTAGTCTTATCTTAGGCATATGCTTAGGCTTATGTTTAAGCTTAAGCCCGAGGCCAGAAATAAGCCTAGTCTGTGGCTTAGGTTTAGACTTAAGTTTAGGCTTAGGTTTATGTGTAGGCTTATGCCCGAGGTTTAGGCTTATACCCTATCTTAGTCATTGGCTTATGCCTGATGCTTGGTGTCCTTGACTTTGTGTCCATTGATTCTGTGTTCGATTCCTGTCGCCGAACAAATTTTTTGCTTTTTTATAAAAATGTTTAAATATGATTTTTAATTAATTTTTACGAATTTTTATTTTTAAAAATATTAAAATTATAAAATAATAAATAATAATTTAAAAAAATAAAAAATTCGTAAAAATTAATTAAAAATCATATTTAAACATTTTTATGAAAAGGCAAAAAAATTTGTGCGACGAAAGGAATCGAACCCAGAATCACTGGACACAAAGTCAAGGACACTACCACCTCACTATGGGTGGGTTGTTAAATAAAGGGATTTAAATTGGATCAAATCAACAGTTAAAAAGTTTTTTGGAAATTTAGCTACCAATATAGCTAACTTCCCATTAAGTGAGGGTAAAATAAAATATCGCGTTGGGGGTTTTAAACCATGCTCTTTCACACTGTGGATGTCGATTTTTCATAACCGGATTTTAAGTTGCGACCCTTTACAGTTAGGTCCGAGATTTAGCTTATCTTACAATTTTTTATTGTTAGACATAGGCTCAGCCTTAACTTAGTCTTAGGTCCGAGGCCTAGCCTTAGACTTATGCTTAGGAACAATGTTAGAATTAGTCCTGCCCGAGGCTTAGGCCCGAGACAGGCTTAAGTTTAGGATAGACTTAGGTTTTGGCTAAGTATTAGGCTTAGGATTAATACCGAAGCTTAGTTTTATAATCGAGTTTACGTTTAAGCCCGAGACTTAAGCTTATTTTGGAGTCTTACGTTTAAGCATAGTCCCGAGTCTTAGGTCCGATGCTTAGGCCCGAGACTTAGGCTTGGTTTAGACTTAATCTTAGGCATAGCATTATGCACTTAGGCCAGGGTTTTCAAATGTACTGATTTTTCAGAAATTTTTTAAACAGGGAGTCAAAAAAGTCGATTTTTAAAATTTTTTTAAAATCATTCCAAAAACGATTGAAAATTGTTAAGCATAGTCAAAAATGGTGAAATATGAAGATTTTACGAAAAAATAAGTCATATAAAGGTGTTTTTTGACCCCTCATTTCCTTCAGAAACGCTAAATAACGCTATTTTTCGATNCAACGTACCGCAATTTTACCCTCCCCCCCCTTTAAATTTCCCTAAGAATATATTGAGGAACGTAAATTTGTTGCTTTGAAAAATGTACTGAATTTTGAGGGCAAAATCTGAATTTTGAAGGCTCAGCGTCTGAATTTTAAAAAAATTTGATAGAAACCCTGGCTTAGGCTTAAACTTAGCCTTAAATCTTATGCTTAGGTTTGTCTTAGGCTTATGATTAGGCTTGTCTTAGGATCGAGGCGTAGTCTTTCGCCGGAGACTTAGCCTTAGTTCCGAGGATTATGTTTAGGATTAATCTTAGGCTTAGGGTTATGCTTAGGCTATGCCCTATGCTTTCTTTTATTTTTTTCTCATGCCTAAGTTCGAGGCTTAGGCCCGAAGGCTTAGGCTGTACCGGGGCTTAGGCTTTCGGTTTCGCTTAGGATTATGTTCGAGGCTTATGTTTAGTCTTAAGCCCAAGTCTTATTCTTAGATTTAGACTTGTCCATGGCTTAGGCTTATCATTAGCATAGTCTCAGTCTTAGGCTCGAGGATTAGGCTTAAGCATGATACTTAGGCTTATACCCGATCTTAAGCTTAGTCCTGAAGCTTAGACTTACGTTTAGACTTAGATTATGCTTAGGCCTAGGCTTAGTTCCGATACATACGCTTATGTCCGAAGCTTAGGCTTAAAAATTTCTTTTAATCAAAATTTTGATTAAAAGGCTTTAGGCTTAAGAGACGCTTTCTTGAAGGTTCAAAGATTGACTTAAAAGTTTCGAGGACGCTCTAAATTGATTTTATTTATCGAGATTAATGAATAGGGAAGTTTTTAAGAGTCATTTGCCAAAATCTGGCGACAAAAAATTCAAAACTTTGTCGAAGCCCAAAAACCCGATTTTATGTTGATTTTTTGAATTTTCTAATTTCTCAAAAACATCCTAGATAATGTTTTCGGCCAAAAATTCTATCTGGCCGATTTATTTCATCACGGAGAACATTTCTAGAGTGATTTCGAAAAAATCTGAGGAATCTTATTTTTGGCCATTTTTATAAATAGGATTCTTATAATAGGAAGGTTCAAAAAAATTTTTCTGAGTTTTTTTCAAAAACACATAGGAATGCTCTCCACGATGAAACACATCGGCCAGATAAAAATTTCGGCCGAAAAAAGTTATCCAGTTTGTTTTAGACTGGTTTGAAAATTCAAAAAATCAATGTAAAATCGGGTTTTTGAGCTTGGTTTTGAATTTTTTCGCCAGATTTTGACCAAAAAAATTGTTTTTAAAAACTTCCCCGTTCGTTAATCTTGATAAATTAATTCAAAATGAGCTCCCTCAAACCGTTTATTACTAGTCCCTGGGACCTTCGAGTTGTTAAGAAAGAGCCTCTTAAATTTCGCAAAAGCTTGTTAAAAAAATACTAAAACTTTTCTCAACACCTAACCTTTCCCAACGAACTTTTGCAATTCAAATTTTAAAATGAAATAAAAACTACTAACCATTACTTCATTAATAAATTTAGAAAATTATTTTATTTTTAGATTATATCTAAAAAATTACAAAAACATCGTTAAAATTGCCAAAAATTTTGATTGTCTTAGGCCCGAGGCTTAGGCCTCGGGGCCTAAGCCTCGGGCTTAGGTTTATGCTTAGACCAAGGCTTAGGTTCGACGCTTAGGATTAGGTTTAGGCCCTAGGCTTAGACCTGAGGCTTGGGCTTAGGCCCGAGCTTAGATCTATGTTTAAGTTTAGTCTTAGGTTTGAGGCTAGGCTTGGCTTAGGTTTATGTCTTACGCTTAGAATTAGGCTTATGCCCAAGGTTTAGGCGTATAACTTAGGCTTAGTCATTGGCTTATGCTTGATGTTTTGGATTTCCCTTAGGCCGAGTTTTATTCTTGAGGTTTAAGCTTAAGGATCGGCCCGAGACGTTAGCTAGCCCGATGATAGGCTTAGCCTAAATTAGGTTTATGCTTAGACCAAGGCTTGGGTTCGACGCTTAGGATTAGGTTTAGGCCCTAGGCTTAGACCTGAGGCTTGGGCTAGGTTTATGCTTAGACCAAGGCTTAGGTTCGACGCTTAAATTAGGTTTAGGCTTATGCCCTAGGCTTAGACTTTGTCATGAAGCTTAGGCTAAGGCCCACGGCTTAGGATTCTTCTGGAGTCTTAGTTTTAGGCTTAAATGAGTCTTAGGTCCAAGCATAGGATTATGTGGTAATAGAACGGAATGCACCGCACGGTTTTTATAGGACTGAGCGCACATTTTTTTGTTTTTGAAATAATTTAAAAATTACGTGGCAAATTATGATGATTTATGTGCCATTTTAAAGCTGGCAATCGTAGCAATCCAACGACACCAAGATCATGGCATATCTCTTTATGGTTGCTGAGA
>OZJO01004722.1:0-25198 GCA_900406225.1 Acrobeloides nanus | reverse complement strand
TATTGGAAATCACCGGAGTTTTTGGCTTGGTTATATAACGAAAGTCCAGTGAAAGACACCGTTGTTACGAATGATCGTTGGGGTAAAGGGTCGACTTGTCTGCATGGAGGATATCTCACATGTCAAGATCATTATCTGCCTAACCAACTCCCGACACGCAAATGGGAAGACTCGGATACGATAGACAAAGGAGGATCTTATGGATATCGGAGAACCATAACGGTATGAAACTTAACAACTTATGAGATCTGATTCTCGAAATGTCAAACATTCGTTTTAATACACAGCACTGATTGAAATATGTAAATTTTTAATTGTTTCCTTCTCTTCTTGTTGCGTTTCGCACAAAAAAGTTGTTTGTTTTTAGAGTTGAAAATTATTTAGAAACAAGCAACTTTCAAAAAATGTTTTCCTGATTTTCAATCAATTTTGTGTATTGAAATGAATAAGATTTCGGTCAAAATCGTTTCAATACGTGGAGCTTATTTGAATTTTTAGTCTGCCGACGTACTAACCCCGTCAGAAGCTATCACTCGACTGGTTCAAGTCATCAGTAAGGGAGGCAATTATCTGCTCAATGTTGGACCCGATGCCAATGGAAAAATTATTCCACTCTTCGAGGATCGCCTTAGACAAATTGGTATCTTTGTATGGGCGCATTCTGAAGCGATTTTCGCGACGAAACCATGGATTTTCCAAAACGATACCGCGACCTCTCCCGTCTGGTAGGATTGAAACGAAAAATTTTGACAAAAACTTGTTCAGGTACACGAGTCAGCTAAGAAACACCACAGGATTTGATCCATACCGGATATACAACCCTCAACAACAACAAAACACTATTATCTACGCGTTTGTTCTAAGTTGGCCCGATGACAACAAAGTGAATTTGACCAAGGTTATACCCACTTCAAGCGTAAGTTTTATTTTACACGGTGCTTTCAAATGAAACAAGTTGTGTTTTTGAAATTTTCGTTTTAATACTTCGAATATATTGCCATTCAGGCAATTCTAAACGACACCATAGCTCGTTTTTCAAATCTTTCAAAATCAACACTCTTTTCAAGTCTTGTATAGTTGATGAATTGTTATGTTTTTAGACGGTAGTGAACCTTTTCGGTGCGAATAATAAATTTATCCCAATGACATATACTCAACAAAATGGAGGAATTCAAGTAGATATTAGCGGATTGGGTATGCCGAAATTCCCATCGCCATATGCATTCGTGTTGAAAATCGAATATGCGGCTGATCAAAACGTAAAACTTTTGATGGAAAATCTGAAAACATTCAAAAATTTTAGGTCAACCCTGTTGGATGATTAGAAGCATGAATAATGGTGTACAAATAATTTTCTATGTAGTTTTTTCTGCCCCATAAATCAATCAATAAAGTTTATTTAAGCACAGGTATACACCCAAATAAGCTTAAACATACAGGTCAATATAATAAAAAAAAAGATAAAAATAAACGAGAACATGACATTATAAGTCCTAGGTGAGATTTCCATCATACAAGTTCTTCTGATCTTCTTATGGTATTTCGGCTGCCCATAGTCTGGTAAAACTTGCCGTCTGATAGCGCGAAGGGAGGGATGGCCAAGTTTCAAGACGGCTGCCGATAGAGACTTCCAAATTTTTCTTACACTATTGAGGGAGCTGTCCAGAACTGCTTCGAGCTGAATTGTCGGCATGTTGAGCTCCAAGGCATGGCCGATTCTAGTACTTTTTGGTATCCGTTATTCCCAGAAGTGCTGGTCAACCTTATATCACGCAGCACAAACAAGATGTTCTATAGAATATAATTTTCGATATACTTAAAACTTTACTTGCAGTGAATACCGTATTTTCTCTAATACAGCCCCCTCTAGAGATGGATCAAAAAAATATAAGCCCCTCAAAATTGCTATTCTCTTATCAAAACGTGTTTGTGTGTTTTAGAGGATTAGTTATATCTTTTTGAGCTACGGAATTTTAAACGAGAAACGCTAATGATTTTCCGTCTATACGATATTCCCTGGCTTGAAAGATTTCTTAGCCGGCATAACTTTACTTTATGCACGCCGACCACTATTTGTCAGAAGCCACCGACAGAGTATGATAATTGAAAAAAATCGAAAAAAATGAAAAATTCGAAAAAAACGAAAAAATTTATCGTATTCGTCATACATTCTTGCTTACTACTGAAAAAAAATTTCATCGAAAACGAGCGAAAAATGCTGATTTTAGATGTATTTTTTGAGCCGCAACAACTTATGCTACAACCCAATATGGGGTGAATAGGATAGTATAGAATAGAATACAAGACAAAAGACTATTCTTTTCGAATCGAATACAATTCTTTTAGAATAGAATGTAATTCTGTTAGGAAACTATAAGAAAAATGAGGACTCAATGTAATTTCCACATGAATATAGATAAAAAATTGAAAGCTGTATACAGTAAGAAAAGAATGTGTTTGTTATCAATTTTTCCCTATTTTTCATACATTTCTAATAGATTTTCTGTGAGCCTATAGTCGGTGTAGCGGAAACTACTCAAATCCGGATTCTGATTTTCAATCTGGATTCTGAAGTCGGATTCTAAATTCAGAATCCGAATTCAGAATCCAGATTCAGAATCCGGAATTCAGAGAACCGAAGTACTTACCCCATTGGAAGTTAGGGTATTCATGGTCTTAAACATTAGTCTAGATTATGAATTCTGAAAATCCATTTACGATTAAGCTATGCTTCTTCAGATGACAAAAAGTATTCGTCTTTGATAATCAGTTCCCATGGAACCGGTGCCTTAATACTGTTGCTGTGTTTCAGAAACGTCACAATATGCAGCTTTTTTCAGGAGTTCTTTTTGATAAAAGCTTCATCTGGATTACCCAAGATATCCATAATCTCTGACCATTGGTCTAGATGGTCTTCTCCGTTGAAGAGTATTTTGTGTATGAGAATTTCGAAAAAGATACAACCAATAGGCCAGACATCAACTAAATTGGGAAGTGTCTTGTTTTATAGGAGGTTTTGGAATATCTTATAGGATGTTCTAGAGTAATAAATGGATTTATATGACGTTCTAGGGAGCACCTTTTTGATCATATCCATTAGTGAATAGGACTTCTGGAAATCGAAAATGACGAGCAATATTCTATAAGAAAATTATTATCTCAAGGGGCTGACTAGCGCCATAATTTAAAAATCGATTTTTTGTCGATATTTGACTTGTTCAAAATTAATCAGTGCATAAAAAACTGGTTTGTCGGTCATTGCACTGTCATAAAACAAATTGATATGAAAATTAACAAATTAAGATGGGAATCAATTGTTTCGAAAGAGATGACTAAGACCCACTCATTAATTACTCATAAACAACCATTGATAAATAAGATCAAATTCCCTTGAAGAAGGCACGACCGTTCATTCGATTCTAAAAGTTTATATTTTTTTAAATGACGAGATCAAAAACAGTTTATACCCCGGTCATCACAAGTTCCCCACCTAGATCTTATGTAAATATTCGAGAAGATCAAGCTCCACTGGAAGTTTTCTGTGTCGATCATGTTCAAGATGAAAAAGCTTCTTGGTAAGAATTTCAAACAATTTTATGGAAATGGTAAAGCCCATTTCGACCCATAATCCGGACGGATTTCTTAAAAGTTAGTAAGGAGCGATCCCGTCCGATCTGGCAAGTTAAGCAATTTGGGCCCGCTGGTTCGATCCCGCTCAAAGGCAATTCTTTTTGCTTTATCCAAAAACGGATAAAAATTTTGCCTAGGGATAATTTTATGCGGGGAATCGATTGCGCGCATTTTCAAGGCGTGAAAAAATTTATCCGACCCTAACTCAGGGAAGAGGAGGGTGTATTGAAGCGAAAATGAATTAAATTCGAAATTAATTGGATGAATTATTTGGTACTTGTGTTGTGTGATCATTTCGCACTTCATATGCAAAAGGAACCTATCAAAATAGGCGGAATAAATTGATAAAATCGCGAAATATCGAATTAGTAAATTCTTGAACACTCACAAAAAACATCCCAAATTAAAATTTATATTTATTTCGAACTCTAATTCATTTTCGCTTCAATATACCCACTTTCCCTGAATCAGGGTCGGATAAATTTTCCATGCCTTGAAAATGCGTAATCGATTCCTCGCTTAAGAAAACCCTTAGACAGCCGGTTTTCAGGTGAAAATTTCTAATTTTAGTCATTTTCTCTTCAATACACCCTCCTCTTCCCTGAATCAGAGTCAGAGGAGCGTTTTTACGCTTCGGGAATGCGCGCAATCGATTCCCCGCATAAAATTACCCCTAGGCAAAATTTTTATCCGTTTTTGGACAAAGCAAAAAGAATTGGCTCCGAGCGGGATCGAATCGGCGGGCCCAAGTTGCTTAACTTGCCGGATCAGACGGGATCGCTCCTTACTAACTTTTAAGAAGTCCGCCCGGATTATGTGTTGAAATGGGCTTTATATTTTAGCAATTTTTTATGGTATATTCTAATCGTGGGGGTGGTTATTCTTATGATAGTATTAGGAGTTTGTGGAACCTTGCTATATTTCTCTAGAGGCTCGGATTCAAGCGAATATATTACACCATATAAAGAAACTGAAGGAGAATTTCTTATCAATCGATTTAAAAGTTCGAAATTTGGAAAGGAGTTCAAAGATTCTTTCGGAATTGGGTAAGTACTATGCATTCTTATACGAATTTGGATAATATGTATCTAATGGGTATCCTAAAGCAGCATTTATACTTCCGTCACATCGCGACACGACAGGCGGAATTAAACTTCCGTCGTGTCGCGACGTGTCGTACGACATGTCATACAACGTGTAGTACGACATGTCGTATGACGCGTTGTACGATACAGGTCACTCGGTAATTATCTGCCATCGAAGTGCATTCGTGTAGGGGGTGGTGTGTAGTGCACGAATATACCCCATGCTACCAGTAAGAGTGGGGGTCCCTGTGGAGATATGGCATGAAGAAGACACATTTCTCAACCCCCTAAGGTTAAGGACCCCACATTCATTCTAGTTGATCTCTGGTTATACAAAGCCTGGTCAAAAGTGTCAAGCTATGGACTATCTTCGGATTAAGACCTCTCAAACATATTTTACAGTTTTTTCGGTTTGCGTCTCTACACTTAGAAAAATAAAAAACAATTTTGGGACCTGAAAAATCTCGATTTTAACGATGTTTTGTTTTTAATTCTAAAAATCAAGGAGAGAGGTTTAAAGTATAAAACTATATCTTGGGTTATTTCACAAAGCTGTCTACGTAGCCGAGTGGATAGAAAGTTAGTCTCTACGCCCACAAGGCCTCAGGTTTGAATCCTACCGTGAGTAATATTTTTTTCATCTGGAATTAAACAATATTTTTTGAGTTTTTGGACAAATATTTCTCACGGTAGGATTCGAACCTGAGGCTTTGTGGGCGTAGAACAAATTTCTATCCACTTGGCTACGTAGACAGCTTTGTGAAATAACCCAAGATATAGTTTTATACTTTTTTGTATCCGGAATAAGGAACTTGAACCCGGACCTACTGGCTACCATCCAAGTGCACTACCATTGTGCTACCGAGACCTACAACTGATGCCCGTTAATTGGTGAATACTTGACGGTGTATTTTCCACTACTCACACTGTGATTAACACCTATGCACCGTCAAGTATTCATCAATTAACGGGCATCAGTTTTAGGTCTCAGTAGCGCAATGGTAGTGCACTTGGACGTTAGCCAGGAGGTCCGGGTTCGAGTCTCGGTTGGGTCCGAAAACTTTTGCTTAATTTAAAAATAAAATATTCCTTGTTAGTAGTATCTAGAGCCTTATAATGATAACCAGAGTCTAAGTTTTCTAAAAAAAATTTTTGCATTTCTCAAAATTTCTAGGTTTTCTGTCAACCGTGACATGAAAATTCTCGGATTCGGCTTTTATGGATCAAACAGCTCCCAATTCTTATCATATAACGGTTATATGCAGGTACTCTTTCTATTTTACTCAATTTTTATTCAAATTTCCAGCTATTTTCTCACAAACTCCAACAAGTCTTATTTGATAAACATTTTGAAGTCTCCAGTAAAGAATCTGTAATACTTATACCATTTGATAACCCAGTAGCAATCAAGTCGGGAGAGTTATATTCTGCTGTGGGACAATTTTTGGTAAGATTTGATAATTTTTTTATAATAAAAAAATTTAGGGTCCTCCAACAATTTATGGAGTACAAGGAATGGAAAAGGTAGATTCCAATACAAAAGAGGGGAAAGTTATTTTTGAATTTCATTCTGACCCGCTTTATGAGGATTCTCCGGTTGAAACAGGACAATTACCACAATTTTTGTTTAAAATATAAAGTTTTTGATAATTTATAAATAAAGTTTTTGTTATATTTGCAATCAGTATAACGTCATTTGTATAAAGCTCTAACTAGACCATGGCTTAGGCTTGAGCTTAGACCTAGGCTTAGGCCTAGGCTTAAGCTTAGGTCTAACAAGTAAAGGTTCTCATGTTGATTTCTTCGATTTCGCCCAAACATATGCCAATTTTTTACCCCATAGTGGGAGTACTAAAAAACCGTAAAAATTTTTTCCGACCGACACTCCTATGGGGAGATAGAGCCAAAAATGTGGTTTTTGGGGCCAAAATAGGGTTCAAAGAAATGGTCATAACTTTTTATGATTAAAAGCTTTTCAATAACTCTTTTTGCATTTGACAGAGGATGAAAAGACGCAAATGGTATATTAACTTTGGTCTAAAACCTTTGTCTTCATGGTTAAAAGTGTCTAACAAAAATGACACTTTTTTCTTAAGAAAAATCGAACTTTCAGGGGTCTCAACTCGACTTTATTTTACTCGAATAGACTTTAAATCGACTTAAAAAACTGTTTCTAGGACAGGAAAACACTTTCTGATCGATTTTTTAGTAAGTTTTGAAGGTTCGATTTTCGACCCCTGATGGACTCGCCAGGCCATCCGGCCACTAGAGGTCGAAAATCGAACTTTCAAAACTTACTCCAAAAGCGATCAGAAAGTGTTTTCTAACCTAGAAACAGTTTTTTAAGTCGATTTAAGGTCGAACAAAATAAAGTCGCGTTGAGACCCCTAAAAGTTCGATTTTTCTTAAGAAAAAAGGTGTCATTTTTGTTAGGCGTTTTTAACCATGAAGATAAAATTAAATTTCATTAAAAAGTGTTTAACAAATTATAGGTACTGGTAGAACAAATAACAACGTAGAAGGTATTTTTTTTAAATTAAAGGACCAGTCCTTTCAGTTACAAGCATATGAAAAAATAATATATTCGGAAAGATCATGAAAAATTGAGTATTTTTTGTTTTTACGACATCATCTGAATCGTTGTAGTTTTCGAGATAATTACGTTTGAAATTTTGAATTTGTTACAAGCTCTTCGTTGTAATACACAAAATTTTTGGAATTTTTAGTCGATTTTTGCATCGATTTTTTAAATTTTCATAAAATGAACATTGTAGCAATTTGTATATCTAAATGAGACGAACAAAATGACAGCAAAATTATCCAATTCGAACATTAGGTTATTGAAACGAAAACATGAATCAGAATTTTCGTTTCAATAACCCAAAACAATGTTCAAATTGGATAATTTTGGTGTCATTTTGTTCGTCTCATTTAGCAGCTATAAAAATTGCTACAATGTTTATTTATGAAAATTTAAAAGATTGAGGCAAAAATCGATTTTTCCGCAAAAAATTCAAAAAGGTTTGTGTATTACAACGAAGAGCTTGTAAACAAATTCAAAATTTCAAACGCAATTATCTCGAAAACTACAACGATTCAGAACATGCCGTAAAAACAAAAAATGCTCCATTTTTCATGATCTTTCCGAATATATCATTTTCATATGATTGTAACTTACTAGACTGGTCCTTTAAAGGACAAACTACATTTTTGTAGGCTATCACTTTAAAATGAATAGTTTCTTCCGCTTCAACTACATTAAAGTT
The DNA here is from genome assembly GCA_900406225.1 of Acrobeloides nanus. NCBI lineage: Eukaryota > Metazoa > Nematoda > Chromadorea > Rhabditida > Cephalobidae > Acrobeloides > Acrobeloides nanus. The sequence goes on along the minus strand of OZJO01004722.1, from coordinate 17,217 downwards.
GCTGGTGCCCCGATGTACTGCGTGCTGCGATACCTTGCTGCTGTAATGCTACACCAGGATGCAACCTCTAACTTTGAACTTGGAAATAGGTTTATTAAGATAAGAGAGCAACGTACAATAAACTAACAAGCTTATAAACTCTACTGAAAATCATGAAAAGAGAAGCAAGGATAGGACATCAAGGAATGTCTCTGCTTCTTTTTAGCTTCTCCTCGCTCAGTGCTATGTCAGTGCATATACACTTCACTCGGTTAGAGATGGTAAGCTTCATGTCTTCAACCATGTAAGCTTCAACGTTAGGAACGGGGTACGATCCTACGTCTTGTAGTCTTCATGAGTTATCAGCTTCTCTGATCTTTCATGGTGTTGGTGGATGTTTACATCCTCAAGACCTTCATCTCTGGTCGAGAGAATGATCTTTGAAAGAGATGACCTTTTATGCTAATTTAGCATTCACCGGCATCTCTACTCTACCCAATCTTTTGGGTGTTCTTAGAAAATTTGAAAAATTTTCATAAGTCCATAGAGTCAGACATTCATGATATTCAAACTGGAAACGAGATCCATGACTTGGCAGCTTCTCGAAGCTCGAAAGAAACGAATCCTACAAGCATACACTCGCGTGAATACATTCAATTTCTACAAAATATAGCTGACAGTCTAAATATCATAATCAAGACTATTTTTCTACTTATCTACTTATGACGGGAACCGGTAAAAAAATATCTGGGTCACTTGACCGAACCGTCACATGACCGATCGGTCACTTGGCCGACCAAAATATCTACATTTTTCCAATCTTTTTAGATCTATCGTTAATCTCCAAGCAGGAGAACACGAAAGTGCTGAAATTCAAATAACGGCAGTAGCAAGTAAGGTTTTTTTGTATTACGAAAATTATATTTTATAGAACACCTCATTTTTGCTGCGTGATATAGGGTTGACCAGCCCTTCTGGGTATAATATTATGGACTTATAGGCAGGACAAATGTTCGAAACCTATAGCCCGATCCAAACTTATACGGCTACCGTAAATGCGACTAGTGAACATTTTATAAAAGCAACAGCTCTTCAATAGTTAAATGATTTATTGTATAATTTACAGTATAGAAAAAAATTTTGAATTACGTTGGAATGGGGTAATAAAATAGAATGCAATACAAAAATATTAGACTATTCTTTTAGAATCGAATACAATTCTTTTAAAATAGAATGCAATTCTTTTAGGAAAGCATAAGAAAAATGAGGACCCAATCTACTTTCCGTATGAATATAGATAACAAGTCGAATGCAATACACAAATAGAAGACTATTCTTTTAGAATCGCATACAATTCTTTTAAAATAGAATGCAATTCTTTTAGGAAAGCATAAGAAAAATGAGGACTCAATCTACTTTCCGTATGATTATAGATAACAAGTTGAAAGTTAGCAAACATATCGGTGTATATAAGTCAACAAGAAAAGAACGTGTTTATTATCAATTTTGCCTTATTGTTCATACATTTCTAATAGACCCATGTATGGGATATTAAAAATCTTGGCGTTTCTGTTGATTTTAGAGCCTAGTTTAGCCCAGTACACAGTAAGAAAACCTCTATCAAGTCATCTTATATGTTTTTTCTTAGGCCAATTGGACGTCTATAGACTCTAGACCGCTTCCTTTATGGTATGATGAAGCGAAATTTGGTATTTTCGTTCATTGGGGCGTTTATTCGGTTCCGGCGTTCGCTAACGAATGGTTTTGGTGGGGTTGGTACTCAAACACTTCGAGTATATTAGACTTTATGAAAACGCACTATAGACCGGGTGTGAAATACGCAGATTTTGCTAAAGATGTAAGAATATGGAAGGACCGAATCATGAACTATGAGCCTGTGGAGCTTCACATGAGCCTATAGCCTTTATAGCTTTCTGTGAGCCTATAGCCGGTGTAGCTTCACGTGCTTCTCATGAGCCTATAGCCTATTTAGCTGCCCATCAGTCTATGGGCATCTGTATTATAATGCATAATGGTAAGAAGCCTAAGACTTAAAGCCTTAGGTCTAAGCCTAAAACCTAGGCCTAAGGCCTAAACCTAAGGCCTAAGCATAATGTCTAAGCCTAAGGCCTAGGTCTCAGGTCTATGCCTTAGGCTTAGACCTTAGATTTAGGCTTAGGTCTAGGCCTAAGACCTAAGGCCTAAGCCCATTATGTATTTTGACCATTATGCATTTTGATGCGCATCTATCTATGGAGCTTCTCATGAGCCTATAGCCTATGGAGACCTAGAAAAAAATTTTTTTAGTTCACCGCCATCGATTTTGATCCTAACACATTTGCTAACATCATCAAAAGTTCTGGCGCTAAGTAAGCCTCATTTTGAAGGTATCATTCCCCGGATCTTTTAGATATGTTGTCCTGACGACAAAACACCACGAAGGTTATACCTTATGGCCGAATAAACAGTCATGGAGTTGGAATGCTGTCGATGTAGGCCCAGCAAGAGATCTTGTCGGGGAGATTCGTGATGCTATCCTCAAAGTTGGCGGAGTCCATTGGGGCACCTATTTCTCGCTATTCGAATGGTTCAACCCAATATATCTAGCTGATAAAGCGAGCCGTGGTGCCACTACCAACTATGTTGACGTAAATCTCATCGAACAAATGTTGAAATTTTCTCAAAATTTTAGCAAGTTTCTTATCCGCAGCTGATCGATTTGATAAGTAACTATAAACCGGATGTGATCTGGTCCGACGGGGATTGGGAAATGAGCTATAACTATTGGAGATCGCCGGAATTTTTGGCTTGGTTATATAATGAAAGTCCAGTGAAAGACACCGTTGTTACGAATGATCGTTGGGGTAATGGATCAACTTGTCTGCATGGAGGATATCTCACGTGTCAAGATCATTATCTGCCTAACCAACTCCCGACACGCAAATGGGAAGACTCGGATACGATAGACAAAAGAGGATCTTATGGATATCGGAGAACCATAACGGTATGAAACTTAACAACTTATGAGATCTGATTCTCGAAATGTCAAACATTCGTTTCAATATACAGCACTGATTGAAATATGTAAATAATTAATTTTTTCCTCTTCTTCTTGTTCCTTCTTGTTGCCTTTCGCACAAAAAAGGTTGTTGGTTTTTAGAGTTGAAAATTTTTTGGAAACAAGCAACTTTCAAAATTTTTCCTGACTTTCAATAAATTCCGTGTATTGAAACGAATAAGATTTCGGTCGTTTCAATACACGGAGCTTATTTGAATTTTTAGGCTGACGACGTACTATCCCCGTTGGAAGTTATCACCCGACTGGTTCAAGTCATCAGTAAGGGAGGCAATTATCTGCTCAACATTGGACCCGACGCCAATGGAAAAATTATTCCACTCTTCGAGGAACGCCTCAGACAAATTGGTAGCTTTGTAAACGCGCATGCTGAAGCGATTTTCTCGTCGAAACCATGGATTTTCCAAAACGATAACACGAACTCTCCCGTCTGGTAAGATTAAAATGCAAAAATTTTGGCACAAACTTGTTCTAGGTACACAAGTCAGCTAAGAAACACCACAGGAGTTGATCCATATCGGATATACAACCCACAACAACAACAAAACACTATTGTCTATGCGTTTGTTCTAAGTTGGCCCGATGACAACAAAGTTAATTTGACCAAGGTTATACCCACTTCAAGTGTAAGTTTTATTTTACATGATGCTTCAAAATGAAACAAGTTGTGATTTTGAAATTGTCGTTTTAATACTTTGAATATATTGCAATTCAGGCAAATGATGCCATAGCCCGTTTTCAAATCTTTCAAAATCAACACTTTTTTCATTTTCAAGTTGATGAATTGTTATGTTTTTAGACGGTAGTGAATCTTTTCGGTTCAAATAACCAACTTATTCCATTGAAATATACTCAACAAAGTGGAGGAATCCAAGTAGATATTAGCGGATTGAGTGTGACGAAATTCCCATCGACAGATGCGTTTGTGTTGAAAATCGAATATGCGGCTGATCAAAACGTAAAACTTTTGATGGAAAATCTGAAACATTCAAAAATTTTAGGTCAACCCTGTCGGATGATTAGAAGCATGAACAATTGTTTCAAAATAATTTTCTATGTACTTTTTCGCTGTCTCATTTTTACTCTGCTTTGTGATATAAGTGCTCCGCTTCTCACATTGTATCGCTTTTATATTTATGTATGCATTTGTATGTAATTATATAAATAGCAATAAATAATAATACCGTCACCTTACGATTAAAGGACCAGTCCTTTCAGTTACAAGCATATGAAAAAATAATATATTCGGAAAGATCATGAAAAATTGAGTATTTTTTGTTTTTACGACATCATCTGAATCGTTGTAGTTTTCGAGATAATTGCGTTTGAAATTTTGAATTTGTTACAAGCTCTTCGTTGTAATACACAAACTTTTTAAAAATTTTTGCGGAAAAATCGTGAAAAAATAGCATGAATCGACAGAGAATTTTATGTTGAACAACTTTTCTAATTGAATTTTGCGTAAAAAATTATTTTTTTCGATCAAAAATGCAAAATAAGTTTAAATTTTTGTATATTGAAACGAAAACCTTGCATAAATTTAAACTTATTTTGCATTTTTGATCGGAGGAAATAATTTTTTACGCAAACTTCAATTAGCAAAGTTGTTCAGCATAAGATTCTTTATCAATTCATACTATTTTTTCACGATTTTAAAGCCAAAATTCAAAAAAGTTTGATTATTACAACGAAAACATGTACACATTGAGTCCTTGTGGAAAGTACATTGAGTCCTCGTTTTTCTTATGGCTTACAAGGAATGCTCAATTTGAGAAACTGGGCTATGAAAAAACGGCCTATTTGCACACCTTACTTGCTTATAAAAATCGATATGTAAATATAGGATGTTGATATTTTTTGTTACTTCCCCGTTGTTACTTGTTACTTCCCCGTTTTACTTGTTTTTTACTTCATGTTTGACATCACTAAAATTACTTCCCCATACCTACTTCCCTAACTTTAGTTTAAACACCTTTAAATGTATTAGTCCATATGCTAATGTCACGAGTATAAAAACGGAGCAATTTGTTACTCACAAAGCATATCTGTCATTTCACTATGGAGCTAAAATTTCTATTGCTGACTAGTCTGTTTTACTTCGACGTTCTCGGCGATCATGAATGCGGTATTTCTTATACCCAAGAAGTTCCCACGTCGTATACCATCAACAAACCTTCTCAAATAGGAATGTGGCCGTGGGCCGTATCCATGCATTTCAACGGTCAAAAACTCTGTTCCGGAGTGATTATTTCGCCAAGATATGTGTTAACCGCTGCTCATTGCTATAATCATGCGATGTCAAATAAAGACACCAAACGCCGTCATTTCTCCATCCATGCCGGGACTATATATGCGAATGAAGGTGAAGTTGTCCGGGTGAAAAACGTCACAACATACGATAATCACCTTTCCGAAGACATGGAAAATGATATTGCTCTTTTAGAAGTAGGGATTTTCTTAGTGGTTGTAGTGTGTGGAGGTGTTGTGGGTCCAAAGGTTCCAAAGGGCAAAATAGGATAGCGGAGCCTCAAAGGTTGATCAGAGGGTACCATGCTGCTCTGAGGATAAGACTACCGTCCGGGGGTTCGAATTCTTCCGGATCCCAATACATTTTGCTATGATCTACAGGATCACATGTGTACAAATCCCCTCGAAACCCCCTTCCTGAATTTCGGGGGGGGGGTCGTCCGCAACCCACAGGCCAAAATGAGTTTCGCCCGCAGAAAGTCATAAGTATCGGGGGTGTCTGTCATACATTACCAAGGGGGGACTATCCCCCTCATGTAGCATCGAGCCAAAACTTAAAGATTCATTTAGCCTTGGGGTGAAGCTGAGTTGAGACTTTAATTCCAAGTCTCAAGACTATATAGTCGAGCCTCGGGATATAACCCAAAACATAAAAAATAGATGCCTACCTTTTTTTGGTCTATATCATATAGTGAAAGTGGGTGCTGACTTTTTTTTGGTCGACACCATTATAGCTCCGAGGTAGCTTCAAAGTCTCAACTCATATATCCCCGAGGTGTCCCCCCTTCTTTGTTCACGTATGGTGTCTGTATTCGTATGTACATGAACATAACATTAGCTGTATAAAAGTTGCTCACTTATAGCTCGAACGACCACTGGACTTCAGTGAAAACATTTCGAATATTTGTTTGCCGCAATATTATGAAGAATTTCGTGGTGAAAATGCATTTTTAACCGGTTTTGGAAACGTTTTGGTAGAAGGTAGCTTTCGAAAAAACTGAATAATATGAATAAACTAGAGATTTTCAGATACCGACTTCATCCAAAGTAACGAAATGTTAAACGAAGTAGTGATCAACTTCCAAAAATTCGATTATTGCCACAAAGCTAGGTATATAATTTTTTTAATAAAATAAATATTTTTTTAAAGTCGGTCATGGAACTATAATTCCACCAATTATATTTGTGGAGGTGCGAAAATGAAGGGTAGTGCATCAGTAAGTTTTTTCTGAAAAGTCGAAAATGTTTTATTTAGGGAGATAGTGGCGGACCTCTAATGGTAAAAGAAAGGGTCTACCAAAATGGTGAACTCAAATCTCGTTGGTTTGCTGTGGGGACCGTTGTTGGGGGAGGTTTTCATCCGGAAGGAAATACAAATGAATATCAGGAAGGAAATGCTTGGTCTCACAGTAAATTTTTTTGTTTCTAAGGATAAGTTCAAGCTTGTTGAACAAGTTGTTGAAAAGTTATCGAAAAGTTGTTTGAACAGTTGTTGACAAGTTGTCGAGAAGTTGTTTTTTTCGACAACTTTTCAACAACTTTTCGACAGCTTTTCAACAACTTTTTCAACATACTTGAACGCACCCTAACAAAAAATTTGTTTAGCATTGTTTGCTCGAATTAGCTTCTATTGTGATTGGATCAAGAATATAACAAACGACGAGGCTACATGTATCGAATGATTATTTTTACTAAATAGAAATTTAACTTTAGGTTATGAACTTCCTAGTCAACCCAAACCTAAACTAGCACCTCGAAATTGTTTCGATAAAGAAAAACAACAACGGGTTTGCCAAAATTACAGAGACAAGAAGGTTTGTAATAATCCACGACATAAACAATACTCTTACGCTCGTTATAATTGTGCTAAAACTTGTGGAGTATGCAAAATCTGATTATTTTGAACTTGAAACACTTTCTCTTTTTTTGTAATTTCTAACCAAAAACTTTTAGTTATTTCGATTTTCAAGACTTGTCTTAATGTTTTTTTCAAAATAAAATGTAAATTAAGAATTTCCGAATCTTTAGATGATCTTTGAATGAATTACTGACATAGATCTGAATCGATCGCAAATTTTTGCTTGGAAGATTCGGAAGCTAAATTGACCCACTTAGAAATTTTTTCGTCAAAAAAATGTCGGATTCGGATTCCTCACATAAGAATACTCTAGAACAGTCTGATCTTTGATCTGATCTTCCGGTCGGGTCAACATTTACTGCAACATATATATTATATATATTTATATGTACATATATATGTTATGGAAAAATCTTATTAGTTCTCTTAGGCTAAGCTAAAGACTAAGCCTAAGGTAAACCTAAGGCTAAGCATAAGGGTAAGCCTAAGGCTTAAGCCTAGGTCTAAGCCTAGGCTTAGGCTTAATATCGGCTACAACATATATAAACTTCAAGATGAACGTTGGCATACTAATACTAAACCTAATATAGAATATAGCTTATAAAAATTTTTATCAAAAATTATCAAAGTCAGGATTTGGTGATCGATTATAATCGCATCTGTTACAACCCTGTATGCAGAAAGACCTTTTTATCCATGTTTGTTTTTGATTTAGCACCGGAAGATCTACACTAAATAAACTTTTAAAAAAGAAAGTGTTAGTTGAAATTTGTTTTATTTAGATAGTAAGTCCAATATGTGGAATCTTTTGCAATTAGTTTTGGTACCACTTTGATGTAACACTTCGTGACAGTTCCTTGTTAGAAAACAAGTGTAAAGAAAGGTAGTTCGGTGGTATGCGTAAAGTAATGCCATCCTGCCAAGCATGTACAGCTGTGTTTGATTATAACACTAAACAAGGAAAATATTTGTTAATAAAAATTCATGATAAAGCCAATCGGTGTTTAATAAGTTCGAACGCCACCATTTCCGTGTTTGGATTGAAATAGAAAAATAATTTAAAAGAAGTTTATTTAAGGAAGATCAGATTTGTACGATCAAGTACGGGATGCAAATAAAGCAAGTATAAAAGAACCGGGTTTAGTCCATAACTTAATCTGATTTGGCCTGCCTTACCCATTTACGAGAGGATGGTTAAACTTCGAATACTCAAGTGCAAGGGCCGGCCACTAAAAGAGTTACAACAATATGGGTTAAACGCGCGTAAACCCGTTAAATTGAGACAAAAAAGAATAGAGCAGGTCACCGTCTTCGACCTCCAGCTGTATCGTATGTGCTTCGAATCGGTCTCTGGCTCTTCTCGGCTTAAACGATTGCACAAGCCTGATGCAATATCAGATAACAGCTTGCGGCTCCTCCAGTTTTCCAGCATTCTTGCTGCTGAATCACAACATAGCCCTCATCCGAGTGAAATCTGATAAGGCTGCTACATTCTCAAAACATAGAAGCGCCGAATCAAAACATATCGGTTTCCTAGGCCAGTGGAGAATTTGAAATTCTCTAAGCTCTAATCAAAGTTCTGTGGCCAAGCAACGTTCAGAAGCTACAAACCATGACTAAGCAAACAACTGAGCATACAACACATAAAATATAAGTGATTAAGCGATCACCTATCATAGGTGTAAGTAGAACACTGATTAACTATTGTGTACTAAGGGCGTGTAATATGGGTGGTGAGGTATTAGGGGTGTAGTTGATGGAGGATTTCTATATAATACATACAAAAAATATTGCTCGATAGTAGGGGTAATAAAATTCTATATTTAATAACGAAACAAAGATTTCTTGGTGTGGATTTTAAATTGAATAGAATTTGTCATTAAATCTTGAAATTTTATACTTTTCTTTAAACGTTGAGCCATACCTGAAAATACTACTTAAGCTATTCAAGACACACTTTCTTTTATCTTCGAACCTAAGGCCGAACACAAGTTGACGCAAGTTCGTCGCACCACCCGCGTTCATAATTTTCGTTGTACCAAAATTTCTTGTACCACGTGCCATACCAGTATGACAACTTGCAGTTTCTGCGTCGTACTTTTTCCTGTATTGTGATTGAAAAGTACAATGCGTAATACGACAACTTGCGGGCAAGAAATTTTCAACTTGCAGGTGGTACGCAACTCGTGTCCTGCCTAATGGCTGAAAGAACAAAAAGTGCTCAGATTTTTTTTGAAGCTTGTGATAGATTCAAAGTTTCATAAAAAATCATAAAATAACCAAAAGTGATCCTTACTTTGGATTTGTGCCTTCCAAAATAATAAAACTATTATAGAAATGACGATTAATTGAGCTAAGAGTACTACCAAGAATACTAAATAAATAGTGTGTTTATCTAATATTTTTTTTAATGCTCTTAATTCTATAAGAATCCGGGAATATAATGAACACTAAAAATAGAAATTAAGACACTAAAAAATGATATTTATATTGTTGAATTTTGATGTTTCAGTGCGGATCCAGGACCATTCAATCCACAGACAACTCAACAAACTCAACCCAGGATAACTCAACTGGAATGGAAGAAATACATTAAACCTCTATTCGACATCAAACTTTGGAACTGCTTCGATCACACCCTTGATGATATGCCTCGTACGAACAACCACATTGAGGCTTTTCATAATGTATTCAACTCTATAATCCAACAAAGCTACACTGATGTAAACCAGGGGGTTGAGAGTGTCTAATCCCTTTCAGTGCTCTAGTTAGATCATTTTTTTCAATTTTTATCAATTTGAAGAGAGGTCATGCCAAATTTTTTTGATCTTTTTTTTGAGTCCTTTCAAGCTACTAATCTTAAAAAATAGTTATACTTGAAACAATAAAGTCAAGCTCCATCCCATTGTAAAATTTTTCTTCGAATAAAAATACGGTAGAGTTTCACTAGCACCTTCAATGATAATAGCTGCTATACCAATTTGTAATAATGAAAAGAATAAGATCAAGAAGCCTTTAAATCCAAATATTTCAACAGCCATTATATCTGGAGAAATGCTGACTAAAAGAATTATCCGATACAATAATTTTATATTAGACCGACACATAGGGGTTATCCAGATATTACGTAATCAACTTTTTGGTGGTTTACCCTCCTCCCCAACGTAATCATCAAAAATGCACTAACGTAATCAATTTTTATGATGAGGGCCGAACCCCCCCCCCCCCCCCCTACAATATGATTATGTAATATCTGGATGATCCCATATTGAGTTTTTTGTTGCAGAGTTTACATTTTTTTGTAAAAATAGCTAACTTACATATAAAGATCATGAAAACTAGCACAACAATATTGGCTAATGTTGACATCAATAACTTCCATTTAGGATCTTTCCAACTAGATGGGCATATTTTATCATATAGAAAAAGAGCAGAAAATGAACACAAAATTTGCACGACAGCGACTATAAACATTTTACTATTCGAATCGTTGAATGTCAAACCATATAATTTATATATATCACTCGTCAGAACGCTCCAGATCTAGAATAAAGAATTTCATCTAGATGTGCACCGATTTTTTTAGGATCACAATCATTCACAAATTTTTTTACTTTTAATATTAATTTGGTAACTAAGTAATGAGCCTATTTTTAAAAATTCAAAAATAAAATTTTATAGGCCTTGAAATAAAATAATTATTTTATGTACTCGTAACGAGGTACATTTTGAAAAAATGGCCAAAAATGCTCTAATAATTGGCGAGAAAACTCAATTTTAATTTTTCAAACGAAATTTATTGTCGAAAAAATGTTGAGGTTACTCGTTATCTATTTTCTGATGTTTGTTGCAAAGAAATCTTTTAGGAACCATCCATTGGAAACTCATATCAGATGGAGAATCTGTTAACGCAGAAATATATGTCGACATTATGGTTCGAGTAGTTGAAAGATTGAATCAACCTCCATTCAAAGCTTAGTCGTCTCGACATCAACTTTACTTCCTTCATGACAATGTTCGATCTCATGCAGCTGCATTGACTCAGGACCGAATCTTTGATTTGAATTGGGTCATTGTTCCACATGCTTCATACAGCCCGGATAAGTCCCCATGTAGCTATGCGTTATTCGGCAGTATAACTTTTCGTACAATTGTGGTTCGCACGAACTTTTCGTACAGTACTTTTAATACGATACTTTTCGTACGGTACTTTTTGTACGAACCTTTCGTACGAACTTTTTGTTGCCTGATTATCAATAAAATCTGTTTAATTGACACGAAAAAATTTAAACCAAAACGGATTTTATTGATAATCAAGCAACGAAAAGTTCGTACGAAAGGTTCGTACGAAAAGTACTGTACGAAAAGTATCGTACGAACCACAATTGTACGAAAAGTTATACTGCCCGTTATTCCGGTCTATGAAGCATGACTTGTCTGGAAAAGTGTTCGAAGATGAAGACGATGTACATGAATTTTTGGAAGAATGGTTTTCCTTGAAGAAGGAAGGTTTCTCCATAATGCCTTTGACAAGCTGTCAGAAATTTAGCAAGAGATAATTGATAATGGTGGAGCTTATATAAAGCAATAGTTTATTAACTACGATTTTTGTTGAAAATAAAATTTTAAATCAAAATATGAAAGCTGAAAATTAGAAAAAGAGTAACCTCAACATTTTTTCGACAAAAAATTTCGTTCGAGATATTAGAATTGAGTTTTCTCGCCAATTATTGGCCAATTTTTTGTTCAAAATGTTTCTCGTTACGAGTACTATCAGTTACAGAAACAATTATTTCAGTTCAAGGCCTATAAAATTTTATTTTTGAATTTTTAAAATAGGTTCATTACTTAGTTACCAACTTATTAAGATCTTACATATTCACATATAGGTCCAAGAACTTGAATCACCAAAGCAGAGAACAAGTATGCTATGAACTTTGTTATTTCTTTAAAATATCCGACACTCTCAACTATCTTATAAGCTACATTCAAGAAGAAACTTTCTCTAAACGACATAATTATTTTTAATCAATAACAAGTTACTTCAGAGAGTATTTGCTAAATTGTTTTTTAAGTGGATAGGCTTGAATAAAATCGTCTTCCTCACATTGATCATCATTCTCATATTGAGTGACTGTTGAGCTCCACATGTAAGTTAACGGGGTTATTACTACAAATGTGTTTAATAGTATAGTTATAGAGGGAGATGTCCAGGGACAGAATAGATCAAGATGTTCGATAAAATAAGTCATTATTTCTGTTTGGTTACCTAATATCGAGCCGAGTGAGTGCATTGCCAACCAAAGCCTATCTTTTATTATCAATGGTAAAGTTATTCCTAATATTACGCCGATAATACCAAATGATGGCTAAAATTTTATGTATACATAAGACAAATTACTACTACCATAAATCCCATAAGTTTATGTTGATCTTTATGAGGGTATTTTCTGGTTGACCCGAATAAATAGGAAACACAAAATGTACATGTAATTGCACATCCTATTCCTATCAAGAAACGTGCTAGGTTGATATATTGAACAGAATCTTCTAAATCGAATAAAGGAACGGAATACGGGATGGCCGACAAAAGTATAATAACAGATCCAATCTTAAATTATTAAAGTATTGTATTTTATCAGGGGAAAAAGTTCGGTGATTGCTTGGAAAAAGTCTGGTGACAACCGGAAAAAGTCCGGGAACGGCAATTTTGTGAATTTTTTGGATCTTTCACTGTTTCGACATTCGAGACCATGAAATCTACAAAATTGCTGCCCCCCCCCGAACTTTTCTCGGTCTGTCCCCAAACTTTTTCCTGCTGTACACGATCTTTTTCCTGGCAGTCCCAAACTTTTTCTGTTTGTCTCCGAACTTTCTCCCCCTGATAGTATAGTACAGTACAGGGTGGCGCACAAAAAACTGGACACTTAAAAAATTTTTAATGTAGTTTATTTAGCAAAAAACAACAACAATAATCATTCAAAATGACCTCTTTAAAAGTTCCACTAAGCCTAGGCCTAAGCCTAAGCTTTAGGCTTAAGGTTTAGGCTTAAGGCTTAGGTTTAAGGCTTAAGGCTTAGGCTTAAGGCTTAGGCTTAGTGGAACTTTTAAGGAGGTCATTTAGAATGATTATTGTTGTTGTTTTTTGCTAAATAAACTATTTTTAACATTTTTTAAGTGTCCGATTTTATGTGTACCACCCTGTACAGTACAGTAGGGCACAAAAAAATTTACTCGTATCATAGGCAAATCTAATTTAACAGGTACATGTAATTGCACATCCTATTCCTATCAAGAAACGTGCTAGGTTGATATATTGAACAGAATCTTCTAAATCGAATAAAGGAACGGAATACGGGATGGCCGACAAAAGTATAATAACAGATCCAATCTTAAATTATTAAAGTATTGTATTTTATCAGGGGAAAAAGTTCGGTGATTGCTTGGAAAAAGTCTGGTGACAACCGGAAAAAGTCCGGGAACGGCAATTTTGTGAATTTTTTGGATCTTTCACTGTTTCGACATTCGAGACCATGAAATCTACAAAATTGCTGCCCCCCCCCNGTTAGTTTTAAATAATGACCCAGAACTTGCATGTCATGCTAAAAAAATTAACTACTTTGTTTTCTTTCCTATTGGGCTCATAGGGAATAGGAGGGTATCCCCTGTAAAAAATTATCTCTAGGGGGTGGACTCATTGCCAATCTTAAATTATTCAAATCTTTAAGTATACATAATCATCTCCAAAAATTGTCGTATTATAAATAGAATCCATATTAAAGCCAGTTTTCATCAATTGTTCATGATAAAACAACTAAATCCTTTCTTAATTAATAATAAAATAAAACGTTTTACTTCGGTATATGATAACAGACCTAATATTGCACCTAGTTTTATCGACGAGCTATCCATATTTGAATTTAAACAAGTCGCAATATATAGAACTCATCGTTGAATTTCATTCGTTATAAATACTCTCACTTAAAGAATCGGACAAGATTTGCGCTAGTCTTTAATCTCAAGATGATACCAAAAATATATCAACTTTGTTTGAGTATCAGATTAAGGATAAAGACGTTTTTTCCCGGTTTAGTGTGCAAAATGAAACTTTGACTTGAATTAATATAATTTTTTACTTCCTCGATTAGGCCAGCTTTTAATATTTACACAATGGTGAGAATATTTAAGTGGTAATAATTGGTGCGAGTTTTAATGTTAATAAGTAGGGATGTTACATTGCTACGAAAACGTGGCATTTGCCACGTTTTTGGATTTTTGCCACGCTGCCACATTTTTGGATTTTTTGCGCCGTTTTTGGATGCTTTTTAAAGAAAAGATCAAATTCATTAGGAACCATAATTTCAATAAATTTTGAGCCAAAAATTTGATTTTTGAGAAAAAATGCGATTTTTGAGCAAAAATTTCGATTTTTAACCAATCGATTTCTGAGAAGAAAATTCAAATTTTGATCAAAAATTCGATTTTAAGAAAAAATTCCTTTTTTGAGCAAAAATTTCGATTTTCAACCAAAAAATGCCACGTTTTGGCATGGTGTTTGTCACTTTTTCTATTTTGGCATCCCTATTAATAAGGCCCATTAGAGGGTAAAAAATAAGACCAAGACCTGAAATTTTAAAATCCCAACAATTTATTTATTTGTTTATAATACTAGTATTTTATGTACGTGCACATGACACGCGAAAAATAATAGACAATGTAGTGCGGAACAACGAGCTATATATCATATATAATGCTATATATCCTAATATCACAGATATAATAAATGGATTTAGGCTTAGGCCTAAGCTTAAGCCTAAATGCCTAGACAGAGCTGCACCTCAGAGATGCCTAGGCAGAACTGAGATTCTCAGCTCTGCCTAGGTTTAAGCTTAGGCCTAAGCCTAGGCTTAAGCTTACGCCTAAGCTTAAGTCTAGACTTAAGCCTAAGCTTAAGCCTAAGCTTAAGCCTAGGCCTAGGCCTAGGCCTAGGCCTAAGCCTAAATGCCTAGGCAGAGCTGAGAATCTAAGTTCTGCCGGTAACATATACATTTTTTTGGTACACTAAACAAATTGCCTAAAGTTGATTAAACCTTTGGGTAACCCCGTGAGAAAGTTCTTACTTATAAGGAAGTAAATTAAAATCTGGACAAATATAAATTAGAACAATTTGCCTTAAACTTTGGATACTATTTGCTAAATTTAGACAAAAATGAACATATTTTAACTTCCAATTTGTTATAGAGGTAATAATGTAGGTAGACCGAATATACACTTGCGAGTAGTAGTTGGGTAGCAACTTTATTCGACGTTTCGACGATTTACGTCTTTTTCAAGAATATCTACAATGTACATGGTTAGTAAAAGATCAAAAGTAAAATAAAATGTGTGAAACTAAACAACCAAACGTGAAGCGACAATTAAAAGTTGAATAAAAGAAGTTGAGAGTTATAATAAAGCATATACAGGGAAATCTTGTTAATGTATAATAATATTCGAAGTGGAAACAATTGTACTATTGGGTTGTTCCAAAAGTTTTTTCCCTTCATTTTTCACTTTAGACTTTTCCTTTTACACTTTTCACTTTTTTGAAAAAGTGAAAAGTGTAAGGTGAAAAGTGTAAAGTGAAAAGTGAAGTGAAAAACTTTTGGAACAACCCAATATGCCTAGTATGTATCACGCCTATCAATAAGTAAATCTAATCCTTCCATCTCCTCCTTTCCGTTGATTGTAGGTTTTAGGCCGAAAATGTAATAAGCCTCTGCAACCTTTCTTTCTACCACCTTCCGAGAATGAGCGAGGATTTTTACGTTCAGACTCGGGCAAACGTTCTCCTGGAGGTGGTTAGGTGAGTTCCTATGGCGAGCGAAAGGAGAGTTTTTGTAAGAAGGGGTGTTGGGATTTTTGAAAGCCCGTAGATGTTCACTTACTCGCTTCCACAGAGGTCTAGATGTTTCACCAACATAGAATTCGCCACAATTGCACGTAATTTGATAAACAACTCCTTGAAGTTGGCAACTGCCAACTTTGTTCTCGGGACAGATTATACAATCTTTTTTGGAGAAATGACAAGCAGGAGAGTCATATATGCGAGAGCGCGTAAGAATTTTGCGTAAATTAGGTGGAGGAATAACAACAACATTGATGGGTAAGCGGCTAGACTTGATACAGTTACGAAATTCGCGGGTAAATTTTTCACAAATGTGTGGAATGTAGACATTAGGTCCCAATATACGTGTTTGTCGAGAGTTGGAAGAAAATTTGGAACCACGCATATTGTATACCCGGGTGTTAAGAACTCTTTTGGAAGGGCTTTTACAATAACCATTAGATTTGAGAATGTTTAGCGCTTTTATGCGAGAATTAGCGAGATGTGGTTGTGAGCTAGAAACATTTACACGTGACATAAGATTGGAGATAATATTACATTTTACACGAGCTGGGTGTGCAGATCTTTCGTCCAAAAGAATGTTTTTGGATGTAGATTTGCAGTACCAGCGAGTGGTTAGAGAGCCGTTGACAATAGAAACTTGAGTGTCAAGAAAAGCTAGCCATCCATCTCCATCCTGCAGGTCCATGGTGAAGCGGATAGATGCAAATTGAGAATTAAGCGTGTCAAATAGAGCTTGTAGTTGATCTTGTGAGTTGGCGACGATAAAGGTATCATCAATGTAGCGCATATAGAGACGTGGATTACAATGTAAAGCGCGAGATTCTAGATAGTGCATGAATGAAATAGCGAGAATTGGCGCAATGCGATTACCCATAGTTAAGCCTCGAATTTGCTGGTAGAATGAACCATCGAAAGTAAAAATGTTGGATTTTAAACATTCCTCCAGCAAAATTCGAATGTCAGGGATAGTAAGACCATATAATGAAATATTATCGATATTTTGTGAGAGAAGTTCCAAAACGGCTTTGATCGCAGATTCGTTGTCGACATTGGTATAAAGTGATACCACATCATATTTTAACTTCCTATACAATATTAGATAAACATTGTTGTCATAAATTTGGTTGGCCTAAAATGTCACCTCATCACACCTAATATTTAATCAAT
>OZJO01004716.1:0-22271 GCA_900406225.1 Acrobeloides nanus | reverse complement strand
GCCGTAGCAAGAGACTCTGAAAATATTTTTTGATGATTTTTTGGGGATCACCCTTTTTCAACAAGCTCTTTTAGAATTTGAAAAATTTTGGTACTACTAAACATTAGCAACCGTAAATGACGTGGGCATGTTTCCAAAAAAAATTTCTCTTAAAATTTTCTTAAAATCACCCTATTAGGGGTAAAATCATGCGAAAAATCGATTGCGCGCATTCCCGAAGCGTGAAAATGCTTCTTTGGCCCTGATTCAGGGAAAATAGATGTGTGTATTGAAGCGAAAATCGAAAAATTTTGAAATTTCTCCCTTAAAATTATATTTCTGGGGGTAATTCCATGCGGGGAATCGATTGCGCGCATTCCCGAAGCGTGAAAATGCTTTCTTGATCCTGATTCAAGGAAATTAGTACATATTGGAAATTTCAAAATTTTTCGATTTTCGCTTCAATACACACATCTATTTTCCTGAATCAGGATCAAGGAAGCATTTTCACGCTTCGGGAATGCGCGCAATCGATTTTTCGCATGATTTTATCCTTAATAGGGTGATTTTCAGAAAATTTTAAGAGAAATTTTTTTTTAAATGCTCACGTCATTTACGGTTGCTAATGTTTAGTAGTACCAAAATTTTCTTATGAGGTCTAGCAGGAATTTAAAAGTTTGTTATCAAAGTGATCACGGACTTTTAACGCACCCTGTATCCTTGATTAAAGTAAAAAATAAGCTACGAATTGACACGAGACAAAGAGGTAGTTAATCCTTATAATAGAAGAAACTAGAATCGAATGATTAGACGTCAGATGATATTAGTTTGGTCGTTAGCATACAAATCACTGATACCAAAATACCAAAAGGTCAATTTTATAAGAGTTGAAAAAAAGTCAGACAAAGAGCATTCAAATTTTTAGAATTAAAAATTTTAAAACAAGTATTTTAATGGGCAAGGGTGACTTGCTCGAAGTTTTTTGAAAAAAGGGTAAAAGATAGTTAGAAAAAATTTTTAATATTGAAATTATATAATTGAAAAAAAGATCCGCTCGGATTTTTGATAAATGCTCGAGAAAATTTTCTACTGTCCGATTTTGAATCGTTCTAACAATAAATTTTATGAATATACAGTCAAACCTCTACATAGTGACCCCCTCGGGAGAAGTCACTATTGCAAAGTTTGATGTAGTTACATACAATAAAAGTTGCCTGATTTTGCAATAAAATCGTGCGTATTGAAATGATTGGCAGAAGACCAAGTTCAATCGATTATTTCAAGTGTTTCATAAATTTACGAATGACTTGAACGCGCAAAAATAAAACAAACATCTTGTTTCCATACACTGTTTTGCCCAATGAGATATTTCATTTGTTTCATAAAACTGCGAAGCAGTTTTCTATTTTAACAGCGTTATGAAACAATCTATTTTTTTATATTAATTTAATCCATCGTTAACGATTTTTAAATGTGAAGAAAAATTTATGTCATTTTGTGAAAATTTTTTGTCCTAGTGTATGAAACAAGGTGCGCAGGCCGTGGGTTTGCGCTAAATTTTTACAATTTTAATTTAAAAGCCTCTATGACATATAGCAGAGTTTATTATTGTATTGTAAAATATTGAAATTAATATAAAAGTTTCTAATAAAAATTTAAAATTTCCTCATTTTCTTTGATTAATCCATTCTTTTCAACGAGCAGATGTTTTTCATCAGCTAGAGCCTCGACAGCTCTTTCTTTTACAACTACCTTATACCAAGAAGCGGAAGCTTTTGGAATTCGTTTGAGTTCTGGGTCGTTAAAGTCAACATAGTATATACCAAAACGTACGGCATAGCCATGACTCCATTCAAAGTTATCCATTAAACTCCAAAGGGTGTAGCCGACAATGTTACAGCCTTCTTGTATGGCTTGAGCTAAAGCCACTAAATGAACTCTAAGAAATTCAATTCTAGTAACATCATTTNCTGATCAGGGAAGTGTTTTTTCGCTTCGAAAATGTCAAATTCGGATTTCCCGCATGTTTTTACTCCTAGAGGAGTCATTTTCAGAAAAAATTTTCACACGAGTGGTCCCCTGTATTGTGTAGTAGCTCCAGAACTTATAATTTGGATCCCTAGCTCAAGAGATATATTAAATAATGTTTAGATCTGGATTTTTTTTAATTTCGTAAAATAACGTCTTTACCTTGAGCTAAAGCCACTAAATGAACTCTAAGAAATTCAATTCTAGTAACATCATTTAGCTCTTCATCCAAATGATTCATACAACCATTTTCAGTTATCATGACTTTAGGATTGCCATATTCTGTCCGAATGTAATGTAAATGTTTCTTAAATGATTCAGGATTTATAAAAATCCATCCTTTTGGTGGATTGATTCTAAAAAGTTACATAAAAAACATCTAGACACTATAAAACTCACTGCTTGCATTTCGGATTCATCGCTATAACATAGCCTCCATCTAGATCGTCTATAGGGACTTTAGAATTGTATTCCTCTGGAAGTCGATTTCTAATTAGGAAACCCATATAATGATTGAACCCGAGGAAATCGGCAGAACCTATAAAAAAGATTCTTTTGTGTTTTAGGAATTTCTTACCTTTAAGAGATTCAATTTCGTCTTTTGTAAATTCGGGTAGTCTAGAACGAACTCGGCCTTCTTCTTTAGATCTTTCTAATAGACGATTCCTCATTCTTTGAGGATAATCTCCATTGGGGTGAAAAATAGGGTTAGCAAACCAACCCCAAAAAAAGTCGAAAGCTCGCAGAGATGCTTCGATATCTTCGGGATTGTTCGTTAAAGGGTCACACCATGGCCCAACTAAAGTTATACCGACTTTACCTAAAAAGAATTGAAAGATCATGTTTGAAACGCTTTTGGCAGTAGCTGTTTCAAGTATTGACGTAAATGAGGAGAGAGAGAGAAAAAATACTTGAACAACCCTCCTTAAACCAACTCGAAATTGGGGGGGGGGTGGGGTCACCGAGTACGGAGTAACTATCTTGATGATCCACCGAGCAAAAAATGAAACAAATCTTGTAAAGCGAGTAAAGCACGCAAGCAAAATATAAACACAGCGAAAAGCAAAAAAGTTTTAACCACAAAAAGGTCGTCACATTCGAGGATCCCCATCGATCAGACTTATGAAATTGGGGGAAGGGGAAAATCGTGCTCAAGTATGGTGGAACCCGAGAGGTCCCATTGAGTCCGAGAGTCGAAAAAACTCTAAATGGAGAGGAAGCAAATTTTTGCCGACTGAAGCCCAAAAACGGGTTCGATTGAGATTCATCTGGATCGTCACCGGTTTAAGAATAACTTATAAGAGCTATGCGCCTACCAGTGACGTAGTCAGAGAGGATGGCCTGACAAATTTTACCTTTTTGTCGACTTTTGAACTCATTTTTATAAATATGATAAGCTTTAGCATGAGCCAAAAGAACATGATGCCCAGACAAATATCTTGTCCAACAGGCATTAGCTCCAAAACTTCCAGGAGCCAAAATCATGGTTTTGTTATCAGGCCCATGCATATATCCACCTATAATTAATGGTTCGTTTATTGTAATCCATTTTTTGACCTAAGAAATTATCAAAATTAATAATTTAAAAATTTTTCATACTCTATCACCGAACTTCTCATAACAAAATCTAGCAAAATTGCCAAACCAGTTCGCAATTTTTGGGTTAAGAAAACCTCCAAGATCTTGTAAGGCTTGAGGTAGGTCCCAGTGGAAAAGAGTAACCTAAATTTTTAAAAATAATTTTAAATGGATACTAACCATATCTTAGATTTTGCCAACTTTTTTAAAAAATTAATAAAAAAATGAGTTTCAACCTAATTTTTTCGGAAGACCACGCATTCGATTGCTGGTAATCTGGAGAATTTTTTGTAAAAAAATTATTGAAAAATCACACGTTTTAACTGAGATATAGCCATTTGAAGTTTGGACCCAAAATGCCCATTTTTCCTTATTTTCAAAACTTTGCCAAAAATTGAGTATAGGACGGATTTCTTCGAGCGAATGCAATCTTGAAAGATGGGATCTGAGAGATTTTTTACAAAAGAAATGATTGAAAAAGCTTTTAAAATCGCAGAGATATTCTTTTTTTCAATGTTTTCACTTTTTGGAAATAAGGTAAACATCGAAAAAAATCATAATATTCAAAAAATCATATCTTCGCGATTTTAAAAGCTTTTTCAATAATTTCTTTTGTAAAAGATCCCTCAGATTCCCATCTTTCAAGATTGCCGTCGCTCGAAGAAATCTGTCCTATACTTAATTTTTGGCAAAGTTTTGAAAATAAGGAAAAATGAGCATTTTGGGTCCAAATTTCAAATGGCTATATCTCAGAAAAAACGTGTGATTTTTCAATAATTTTTTTACAAAAAATTCTCCAGATTACCAGCAATCGAATGCGTGGTCTTCCGAAAAAATTAGGTTGAAACTCATTTTTTTATTAATTTTTTAAAAAAAGTTGGCAAAATCTAAGCCATGGTTAGTGTCCCTTTAAAATAAAAATTCACCATTGGTTCAATATTATTAGCTAACAATTCATCGATCAAGTTGTTGTAATATTCAATCCCGAGTTCATTTATAATTCGAAGAGTTCCATCTGGTAAAATTCTAGGCCATGACAAAGAAAATCGATATTGTTGGATCTAAAATTTAAAAAATCTAATATTTTAAAGAAATTTTTAAAATTACCCCAAGATCTTTTAAAATTTTCACATCTTCTTTATACTTATGATAGCTATCACAGGCAATATCACCATTTGTATTATATGGTGGCTATAAATTACTTGACCCCCACCTATGTCACTATTTTCATCATAACTTTTGATCTATAAATCTTTATGCATTATTTTATATCAAATTTTAAAGCCTAAACTTTAAGCTTTAAAATGAGAAATAAACGAAAGCCGTTGGATTTATAGATCAAAAGTTTTGATGAAAATAGTGGCATAGGTGGAGGTCAAGTAATTTATAGCCATCTTGTATCTTGAATTGTCCCGGAATTTCGACAAAAAGTGTCCCAAATACTCAGACCTTTGCCTAAAAATTAAATTTATTGACTTTTTTCAATAGATATCAACATACCATCTTCATTAGCACCTCCTTCGACTTGGTAAGACGATGTGGCACATGAAAAAATAAAATCTTTTGGAAAAGTATAACTCTTAATTTCCTTAAAAATAATAATTTTTCAAATTCAAATCGAAGGCTCTTACTTGTGAGGACATGTTTCAATCAGAGAAAGTTCGTTGTGTATGTTTGATATAGTCATAAAACGCGCGATTATTATTTATCTTTTTGGATATAAATGAACTAGAGACTAAAAACCAACTTTTTTTTCTTTTCGGAAAGAAGATGCAACTGTCAATAGTTTTACAGTTTTACTATTGTAAGGTATTGTATTTTAATTTAAACTGTTATCCCGCTTTTA
The DNA here is from genome assembly GCA_900406225.1 of Acrobeloides nanus. NCBI lineage: Eukaryota > Metazoa > Nematoda > Chromadorea > Rhabditida > Cephalobidae > Acrobeloides > Acrobeloides nanus. The sequence continues at coordinate 16,840 of OZJO01004716.1, read as the reverse complement.
AGCTAAAATCTTTTCAATGTAGTCAATAAAACCCCGCCTAAGCTTTTCCTGCCTGATTGTTAGCAGGCTTATACACAAAAAGAGAGTCTTGTTCTTTGCAACTGTGTAAAGTAACTTTGTCCTATAGTTTTTCTAATAAAATTCTATATGGTTGCATAATACAGAGGCAAAATCATGACAGCGACGTCCATATCAAAAAAAAATTAAGCAGCATCGATGAAAACAGAAAGACTTGTGAGCAAGATACATACAAAACAAATAAACTTTTGTTGTATTTTTAAAAAATTGAGTGAACTTTGTGACAAGTTCTAAACTCGATTGTGTTAAATTCTTCTATTAAAGTTCAGGGTCATGATAAGGTTTTAAAAATATCAATAACAAGCTAATAAAAAAAAATAAAACTCTTGTTTTGCTTGTATAGAATTAGTTGCTTGATCTAACGATTTATTTATATTTATTAGACCGTTCAACAATAGAATTCCAGAAGTGAAAGTTCGATGAAAAGAAATTTTTGAGACCTTTTGAGCGCTGTCAAACCGTTTAAGGCAATGTTTGATCTTTTGAGATAGTGCCTCTTAATCTATTAAAAAAGCATTTCAAATTGAGAAACCACTATTGGAAACATTGAAAAATAGCCCTGTTTTCAACCATTTTTGTATGAAAATAAGGACATATTTTTGAGATTTCCATGTTCCAAATTTTTTTTATAAAATTCCAATAACACCATTCGACGTATTTTTGACTTAGCAGGAGGTCATCAATACCAAAAAATAGTTTCATTTAACAGAGATATTGACTATGTCCTTATTTTCACCCTTAAAAATAAGGACATTCTTGGCACCTCTGGCCTAAGTCTAAGCCTAAGCCTGATCCATTAATCTCCAATCAACTCGGTCAATTATTTTTGAAGAAAAAAACCTTCAATCTTTGAAATGACACTAATCGAATTAGGAAAAAAATTCAATCAATAAAGTCTAAAAGTCCATATTTTCTATTCATTATTTGTTTACAATTTATATTTTACATTTTTTTCCTTTAAAATGCTCGAATCAATATGCATTGTTGGTGCTGGTTCGGCTGGAATTTGTGTTGCTAGACGATGCTATGAAGCTGGATTTTCGAACATCACGGTTTTTGAACAATCTGATAAAGTTGGTGGTCTGTGGAATTATACCGATGAAATTAACATGCATTCTAGTATGTATGATAAGTTAATGTAAGTATTGAATTTGGGCCAGCCCCTCGATCTAAACGGCTCCCAATTTAGGGGATGATTCTCGCGCTGTGCGCACATAAAATCAAAGGTGGGGCAATTTTGCTGTTTGCAAGGGGTGTGAAAAATATTGCGTTAGCAACAATGCCTACTATAGATTTTAGAACCAACTCTCCGAGATCACTTTACGGCTTCAAAGTTTTTCCCATCTATGATTATTGTATACATTCTAGCACATGGCGATCGAGAATCGGGAAAAAGTTGATACTCCCGAAACATCGATGGCACATCGAACACGAGCTCGAAGTTAAAAAATTGCTCTAAAATTTTTGAAACTTTTAAAAACCCTAGGTTATACAATGTATTGAGTAATGGTTTCGTTAGTCATTTAGTTTAAAAAGTCTTATAAGCTCTATTTTATTTTACGAAATTACTTATTTTAGAACCAATATTCCTAGACCCCTTATCGGTTTTAAAGATTTCTCTGTGCCTGATTATAACAATTCTGGTCGATCATTTTTTCCAAGAGATGAATTTTTGCGTTATTTAAATGAGTTTGCCGAGCCAATAAAGCGTTTTATCAAGGTAAATTTACATATTAGAACCAGGGGGCGAAAAAATGGGTGATAGCACCCAAAATTCACCCGCCCATAACCCAGTGGGTGGCATCACCCATGCGTGAATCGCCCACAATCACCCATCACCCACTAGTGGGTGATGGGTTATTTGGGTGATCTACTCTGGGTGATGAGTGGGTTATGGGTAATGGCACCTTTTCGCCCCCTGATTAGAACCCATGGAAAATGATTTTTTATAATTTTTGCTAATTTCAGTTAGAAATTTGTGTCACATATATTAAAAGAGATCAAAAGAAATGGAAAGTCGAAGTAAAAAATTCAAAATCTGAACTGTCGATAAGTTATTTCGATGTAATTTTTGTATGCAATGGAGTATGTACTGTACCTGATTTTCCTGATTATGCTGAAAAATATAAAGGAGAAACAATACATAGTCACAATTTTCGAAAAGTTGATCCATATAAAGGGAAAAATATTGCAATAATAGGTGCTGGATTATCTGGAACCGATATTTGTGAACAAATTTCTCAAGTTGCAAAAAAGGTGAATTTTGAACAAATTTAATAGTTCGCATTTAAGTTATAGATGTACAAGGGTTGGAAGAAGAGCATAGGTGAATAGGGGGGTCATTTGGCCCAATTTCTTGTGGGGAGAGCAGTGCTGGATCCAGGATTTTCGGTGAAAAATTAACCAAAAAAATGTTACAAATATAATACTCGATGCTACAACCAAAAAAATGTTATTAAAAAATAATAATAAATGTTACATGAAAAATACCGTCCTAACTTTTTTTATCTTGATATCTTTCGTCCCTCTTTATTTTTTACTGTGGTATGATATTCCGCTTCTCTACATTTTTTTCAAAGAGTGACTTAGGATAGGAAGGTGAGGGGATGGGTGTCAACTCTTTTTGATCACCTATTATTTAGGTATATCTCCTGTATAAAGAAGCAAATTTACAGTCGTTCGAATTCCCTTCAAATGTTATAAAATTACCACAAGTTGTCAACGCCGATGAAACCAATTTATATCTAGCTGATGGAAATACTTTAACAAATATTGACATGGTCATCTACTGTACCGGTTATCGATATAATTTTCCGTTTCTCGATTCGGATATTATTAAAGTCAAAAACGATGGAAAAGTAGTGACGCCTTTATTCGAACATGTTGCTCATAGAGACTTCTTGAATTCATTTTTTATTATCGGGCTTAATTTTTGGGCTATTACATCATTGCTATTTGAATCACAGATAAGATTTGCTATAGCGTTGATCAAAGGTGAAGCTAGTGGATTTACAGAAAATGATATTAAAGCTTGGGAGGGAAAAAGAACTAGGTATCGTTTTGATTTTATTTGGTTTCTAGAATGTAGCCCCGGGACCTAGAAACATTTGAGCACGACTGGTGCTCATCCCCTATACTTATAAATCCGCCACACACCATGAAATCTTCAGAAATGATTCGATTAACATAACAGATTCTTTTAGAGCCTTGTTAGAAAATAATGAGAGTTTACGACATTTTCACTGTTTCGAACATCCTTCAACATGCCACCAATGGGAATATTTTGACCAGCTTTTAAAATATGCCAACGTTAAAAATTGGGTACCACCCGTTTTTAGCAAAATTTCTATGCATTTTACTGAAGCTTGGAGAAAACAACCATGTGAATACCGAAAAGTTAGATATAAAATTTTGAACGAGGAAGAATTTGAATTCGAAAAAATATGATTTATTTATATAATATTAATGAATAAATACCATGATCTGCGGGCTAAGCCTGCATGAAAATTAAGCATTCAATCGTTAATCCAGGGCCATAGGAGCTCTTAAATTCCTAAAGTACCCCTATCCACAAAATTTTTTTAAGGGAGGGCGCCCAAGCAAACAAATTTTTTTAGAGGCGTAGGACCACCCTCAAAATTCAGATTACGGAGGTGATGAGGAGCTCACCCAAAAATTGCAGATTGGGACCCCATTAGGGTTCCAGTTCCGGTAATTTTGGCTGTTCCGTGTTCTGTTCCGGTTCCGTACCCAGCTGTCCTGGTTCAGGTCATTGGACATAAGAAAAACTGTGAGTTTGTTCCCAAATCTTGTATGTATGAAGGAAGAGGGTATCAGGGTTCTCTGTATAGAGAGAGGTCTTTTATGACATCATATTCACGTATGCTCAGAACGACCCGGAGACGGCCGATTCAAATTTTGGTCCCGTTAAGAAGCCTTATCGAATGTCTAGCAATTTTTTTTACAATAAACATATGAATCATCCTTACGTTTAAAACGGAACACAAATTTGAATCTTTGACCATTAATTTTTTTATCATACACGTTTGATATCACGTCATCAAGAAAATATATAAACGATGTTTTTCTTATTTCTAACCCTTTAATATAGCTCTTAAGAGACTCTTTTTTGAACACTCGAACTTGAAAAGGGCATAGTGTTAAACGGTTCGACTGCGCTTCAAATTGAATTTATTTAGTGAAAATTCAGTTTAAAAAAATTCAAAACCTTATTCGAAGTTCAGAAACCCGATGTTATGTTGAATTTTTTATATTTCTAAACTGTATAAAACATCCTAGATAATTTTTTTGGCCAAAATTTCAATCTGGCCGATGTATTTCAACACGGAGAACATTTCTAGCGTGGTTTCGAGAAAATGCGAGTAAATTTTTTTTTTGAACCTTCCAACTGTGCCCCCTTGTAAAAATGGCCCTCAGATTTTTTTCGAAACATGCTATAAGTGTTCTCCGTGTTGAAATACATCGGATAGATAGAAATTTTGGCCGAAAAAAATTATAAAGAGTGTTCTAGACAAGTTAGAAAAATCAATGTAAAATCGAGTTTCTGAGCTTCGAGTAAGGTTTTGAATTTTTTAGAAACTGAATTTTAATTCGAAATTACTTTTAAAAATCTTCTCATGCGTTATGCGTTTTAAAAAAATCCTCATGCGTTTTAAAAATTTTTTTATGCTTAATCTCACTAAATAAACCAAACTTGAAGCGCTCTTGAACCGTTTAAGACAATATCTGATCTCTTGAGATAGTACCTCTTAAACTGCATATTATTCTATTCAAAAGCAATATGGACATTATTGGCTTGGTCTATGGGGTTTTGATTACAATTACTTTTATTTTCGTTAACATCTATGCTGATATTGTGGCTGGTTTAGTAGGTGGGAAAACCGGGATTATTTGGGTTTTACATATTTTTGGACCAACGGCAATAATTGGTGCGATAATTTCAAACTACTATGTAATGGCAACTGTTTCTGCGACAGTTGGAAGTCTTTGTGGTTACTACATTATTAGAACTAGGTTCCCAAATTTACCTCTAACATGATTGATTTCGTCTTTTTTAGATTCGCAGATTTACCATGGCTATCAATTTCAATACTGTTGTTGAGTTTGTTCATGTTCGTTCGATGTATAGTTTATTTTGTCAGGAGATATAATCATCAACTGGTTAATGAAGAAGATATTTAAATTTTTTTATTTTTAATTTCGATATTAAATAATGAATAAAAAATCAGATCAAATTAATTTGACAAAAATGACATTGAGATAAATCACATGATTGACTAATCTAAGTTCATTGGAAGGATTCAAAATTACACAGAATGACGATTGATTATTTTTAAGATTTCATAAAATGGTAAAAAATGTTAGAAATTACGATAAAAACGATTTAACCTGATGCCCAATTTATGAATTGACTTTTATCACCGGTGTAAAGCCTGTTTTTTCGCAAATACCGAGTTGCGGATTTTTTAAACTCCATTCCAAAAGCGTAGGTTCAAATCCGGGTGGCGAACATTTTTTTTTGCCTCATTTGTGTTTGTAAAGATGTAAAGAAAACTATTTTTTAGAAAATAAAAATCGACAAAGTCAATCCGTAGTGTTGTAAAATGGGCTTTCAGAATTTTTTTAAGTTCAAGATCATCAAAAACGGATAAAACTGACGGAGGAGATTCGTTTTGAAACTTTTTCTTTTCTCTAGAAATTCGGATTCAGAATCTGGATTTGGATTCTGAATCCGGATTCTGAATCTGGATTCGGATTCTGAATCTGGATTCGGATTCTGAATCCGGATTCAAAATCCGAATTCCGAATCCGGATCCAGAATCCCAATTCAGAAAGATTTAGAATCCGAATCTTAATACACAAAAAAATATTACAAGAAAAAATATTTTCGTTCAAAAAAATATTACAAGAAAAATACTCGATATTACATCCAAAAAATATTACAAAAAATAAATCAATATTACATAAAAAATACCGTTGTTTAAAAAATTCAATCAAAACTCTTTAAATACATTTCCACATGATTAACATTGAGTGGTGTTGACTTGGTTTTTTTTAAAAAGACTAACTTGATTCTTTTTAAAAAATTTAAATTTTTCCAGAATTGATTTGCAATAAATTCTATATGGAGTTATCGAATACAAAATGATTAAAGTATCAGCGAAAGAATGAAAACTGGCAAAAATAAACAGAAACAAAGAATATGGCCCACTATATGGAACTTTGAATATTATCATTAGGTTAAACAGTATATCGACGGTAAAAAAGAACATATAATTTATATGAATTTGCTTATCCATGACTTTACTCATCATCATCTGAAATGTATAGTTACAGTATAAAAATTGGGTTAGGGCAGTCTCAGGATTATTCTCCGGATTGAGCTTAGGCCTAGGCTTTAGCTTAGGCTTAAGCGCAGCCTGAGAGACATTTTTGCTGTTTTTATCGCAAACGGATAGGAGTGGGGGAAAAATTCGTATAGTACTTTTATAGGGCACCATAACAAACATTTTTGCTACTTTTTTTCAAAATATAGAGAACTAAATTCGTGATGTTTACTTGTTAGGTTTAGGCATAGGCTTAAACCTAGGCTTGAGCTTAGGATTAGGTTTAGGCTTATTTTAGTTTTAGGGTTATCTTAGGCTTAGGATATGAGATATATGATAAACTTCGTAGTCTCACTCTAGATTGAACTACAGATTCTTTGGCTCAAAAGTCTATTTTTTACACTTTTTTACATACTAATTATGAACATCTTACCATCGTTTTAAATGTAGAATCCGATCTAACACCTTTCATTTTTCTCTCAAGAACCCTGTGTAGTATAATTTTATTGATTTCGATTATTAAAATAAGGCCTGCTAACATTATGACCATGCTATATGGCTGTATTCTATATGCAGATATCGATGAATATCCCAATGTTGATGTTTCGTTCGAAAGAAACTCAGCAATGCTCTGACCAAATTCTATTGTTTCATTATAAATTTCTTCAGAACTCATTTTTTGAAACGCATAAGGCGTCATCACTATAACCATTGCGCCAATATACAAAATAGACATAAGCACTTTGAAATTTTTTTTGCTTTTAAAGATCGTATATTCATAAGTTCCAAACATTTTAACTATACGATATAAAATCATGAAATAGTTTGTATAGACCATATTGACAACTATAAAATAAAAGAACGCAGTTATAAACCAATTGCCAATTCTGCCGAACTGTCTTGTCCATCCTATGAAAACTTAATAAACGAATTTTAAAGGACTTTTCTTACCGATTGAAAAGCTGATAGTTAATGGATATAAATGGATGGGTTTCCATAAGGATAATAAAAATTCAAAACTATAACTACAAGTGACATAAAAAAGAAGCTGCTTTTTGTAGAATTTCGATAAACTTGACGACTTCGTCAATATTACATAAATAACGAATGGAAAACAAATCAAATAAAACAAGCCGCTAAAATCCAAGAATTTACTATAGATCTTAGCTATTTTAGGATCAAATATTTGTGATGTTTGTATCGACTCCATATTAGTGTGCAATTTATGATGGATTTATGTCTAGAAATGCGATAATTGAAAACTTGTATTCAATCAAGAAGGTTATTAGAATTGGTAGATTGAAGTTAATTTAAACATAATTTAATATCTTAATAATTTATTTACGTGGGCTAGGCATGCGACACAAGAAAACTANATTAGAATTGGTAGATTGAAGTTAATTTAAACATAATTTAATATCTTAATAATTTATTTACGTGGGCTAGGCATGCGACACAAGAAAACTAGTGACGTATATAGACGTATATGGCCGATTTATCAAATTTTTCGGCACGTCTGACACGTCAAGTGCCGATATATATTAGAGGGTACTCCCTAAGGTCAAAAAATGCGAAAATTCACAAATTGATGACTTTTATGTGAAAACCACACATTTTGGGCTTTAGCTGAAAATTTTGGGATCAGGATAAAAAAATAGGGATATCCTCTAAAAATCGGCACCCGGAGTAGGGGATTGGCCCTGGGGGTCGGAATAGAGACTCACAGTAAACATTTCGAACTTGATTTCTTCGATTTCGTCCAAACATACGCCAATTTTTTACCCATAGTGGGAGTACTAAAAAGCCCCAAAAAATTTTTCCCACAGACATTCCTATGAGGAGATAGAGCTCAAAATGTGGTTTTTGGGGTCAAAATTAGGGTTCAAAGATACCATCATAACTTTTTATGGTTAAAAGCTTTTTCAATAATTTTTTCTACTTCTGTTAGGGGGTGAAAAGACGCAAATTAAGGTATATTAACTTTGGCCTCAACCCTTTGTCTTCATGGTTAAAAACATCTAACAAAAATGATACCATTTTTCTTAAGAAAAATCGAACTTTCGGGGGTCTCAATTCGACTTTATTTTGCTCGAATAGACTTTAAATCGACTTAAAAAACTGTTTCTAGGTCAGGAAAACACTTTCTGATAGTTTTTTGAATAAGTTTTGAAAGTTCGATTTTCGACCCCCGAGGACCCTCCAGGCCACCAGAAAATTTTTGGATCAGATGGGTGGTTTTTTCATTCGTGAAATTCATACTAATGTACTTACAAACTACGGTAGTGGTTTTGAAAATTTTTATTGTCAAGTTCCATCCCTTTATTTGTAATATGATGCTATTTTCTAGTTATTTTAGGGTTAAGTATGTTTGAATATTCTATAGCGTCCATGACAAAACAAGATTTTCTTGAATTTTTTTCTTAATATAATTGTAGGCAACACTAAATAACAATTAGGACGTGTGGTTGAATTTCTGCATTGATCATGGTTTAATATTGCCGTAATTTAATCGTATCCTTCAAACGTTATATTTTTCTTAAACTTATGATTCGACTACAACGCAGCTTTCGACAATATTCTACAAAAAACAAAATTAAGTTTTCTTAAAACCTGCATTCAAATCACCTTGGTAACTATACTTACAAGGAATGCTTAAGATAAGAAACGGGGCTATGCGTCTGCAAAATCCGAAAAATATGCTGAGACCCTTCTAAGCTATCTAGTTTCATCTAAAAAAAATGAAAATTTCGGACAGAAATTATCTTTGCAGCACATCTTTTTATATATAGGTTTAGATTTTACTTTTATCATGCTCAGCGCGGATGAATTCTCTAAAATATACAGAAATACACACAAAGAACCCTGTGAGTTTAAAATACAATGAAAATTTTTCGACTTCGTTTTCAAAAAATTTAAGCGATCTAAGTTTTGCTATGAAAAGGGTGCAGGTATATAGATTAGACTGTACAAAGTTAACTTTATTTAAAAAATGAAAACATTTTTTGTCAAATAATTGAAAAGCTGCATAATTCCCATAAAAATACACGTAATTGTTTTTTAATGCCTATATAACGGCGCTCAAAAGTGCAAAATTTGATATTTTATTCTCGTAGAATTATAGATTCAAATGGAAAAAAATTAAACGCTTTCATTTAGTTTTTCACACAATCTTTCGTCATCTATTGAAAACGTCATGTTTTCAGTACTTTGAAAATTTTTGAAAAGCGGAAAACTGGCTCAACGAATCCTTTCATAATTACGAATAAGCGTTTACGCATAAACTGTTATGGCACTTGAATAACACATTTAAAAGATATCAAATTTTTCACTTTTGGGCGCCATGATATATACAATGGACTTTGGTAACAATGCCGTACGCATCACAATGCGGGGCAAAATCGAAAAAAGTTTTTCATTATTTTCGTCGAAAATAGAAATTTTCTTGGATTTTATCTTAAAGTGTACAACAAAAAATTTTTCGCGCCTATCGAAGCGAAAAAACATAATGGTAACTAAGATGATTTTTGAAAAATTTGAAATGTAAAAAGAAACTTATTTTTAAAAATTTTTGTTCGGTGCCCCTCGCAAAACCGCGGAGCTCGTACGGCACTGTAAGCATTTGTTGAAGACCAATTCAATAGGTTTGCTATTTTTAGCTTAAAGATAAAATACAAAATATGGTCATACAGAGTGTTCAAAAGTTCTGGACCGATGTTTTAATGTTTTTTTAATGATTTTTCATGAGTTTTATCGTTTTGATGTTTTCCATATTAATTTTATATGAGAAATCGATTGAGCGCATTTTCAAACCATGAAAAAATTTACCTGACCCTGATTCAGGTGATTTTCGCTTCAATACATCTGTTTTTCCTGATTCAGGGTCAAAAGAGCTATTTTAAATTCTTTTCTAAAAATCATCTTCCGGGAGTAATTTGATGCAAAGAATCGATTGAAAGCGTTGCTTCCTTGATCCTGAATCATGAAAACAGGTGTATTGAAGCGAAAACCGCCTGGGTCCGGCAAATTTTTTCATGCTTCGAAATGCGCGCAATTTATTCCTCAAATAAAATTACCCCCGAAAACATTACATCAAAACTCGTCGAAAATCATTAAAAAAAAATAAGATTAAAAAATCGGTCCAGAACTTTTGAACAACCTATATACCCCGAAAACAATATCATAATCAGACAAATTTGGCACATATAATTTGTAATTCGCTTTCCAACTTTAAACTTTTACAATTTGGACGTTTTTTCTGATGAAATCTTTTTTGCGGCTAAACGCACCTTTTTTGCGGTAAAACTCATTTATTTACAGCATTGCAATTTTTGCGGCAAATGTGTATGCTTTCATGCAAAAAGTGCATGCNTTTGCGGCTAAACGCACCTTTTTTGCGGTAAAACTCATTTATTTACAGCATTGCAATTTTTGCGGCAAATGTGTATGCTTTCATGCAAAAAGTGCATGCCGCAAAAACATTGCCATATCAAGGATTTTTTCATTTGGGGGGAGGGGTACAAGATCCTGATTTTTATTTTGGTCAAAAACATAAGAGGCCCTTTGGATTTTTTAACTTTTTTGGCCCATGGAGTACATGACCCCCTGTACCCTCCTTCTTATAACCATGTGCAAAAAGAGCTTTGCCTTAACGTTTTTCCGCAGAAAAACTTTTATCCAATTTTATTCTATAGGATAATTTGTCCAATTTATCAAAGTTAAAAAGCCACTTTAAGATATAACCCGAGCATTATAGGATACAAAAATGAAAACAACCATTGTAAAGAATCATATTTGTAATATTACATAATAGAAACTAGTCAAATCACAATTGTAAATTAAAAAGTCAAAATATATGGCATAAAACTGCCCGAAGGCACAAAGTAATTATAGACAAAAATTATGCTAAATGAACAGGAACGTACAATTGATCTTAGGCCTAATATATGTTATATTATACAATAAATAAGATAGGAAAATATATTTATTTCAGACTAGGTATCCAATTCTTGCAGTTCACTATATGGCATGTTCTTATTTATAACGCAATCTTCTTCTTCGTCAGGGCCTTGGGAAGTTGAGGTATAGCGTGAAAGACGATTGTAATACCGAAAAATGAAAGTTCAAAAATAAAGTTTTGGACCCAAGATCCTACTTTTCCTGCTGCTTTGCAACCAATCTTGGCGGTACTTTCGAACGCTTCAACTGGCCATCCCAATCCAAATCTACCAGGCCTCCACGAACAGCGATCGTTTTCTTGACTCGATTAGCAAAGTCGATTGCACTTTCATCGGGCTAAAATAAGAGGATGAATAAATCGAAGACAAATCAGAGCGTACCAGTCTTTCCATAGGCGGTAAATACCACACATCACAAACAGTAGCCCAGGAAGTCATAAGTTGGCATATGTACTGCGCCCAAGATTGCTCACTGCTGTTCCAAAATGCATCACCAAATCGGCTATCGTATTTCATTGCAATCGGGTATACTTTTGCTCCAACCTGAAAAAGAGATCATTATTTAAAGAATCGAGTAAAAATTGTTGGATTTTAATTGTTGTTAATATGTAAATTTGAGTTTTATTTTCTAGTGTAGAGGGAGTAAAATGTAATGGGACAAATTCAAAAATTTATGGAACAAAGAGCAAAAAGTCACGGGACAAAGGAGAAAAAGAAAAAAACGAAAGAACCCCTATGAAAAATCGAAATTTTAGCATATTTATTTGTAAAAATCTTTTAAAAAAGACTCGAAGAGATGTTTTCTATGCGAGAAATCGATTGTTTGATTCCTGAAGACTGAAAGCGCATGTCTGGTCATCCAAATTAAAGGTGAAGGTATGTAAAAGAAAACCCCTTTTAGGATCGGGATCAGTGAAGCAATTTTACGATTCTGAAATGTACTCAATCAATTTCTCGCATAGAAAAACACCCCTATGTGACCATTTTTGTAAGGGTCTCTACAGATAATCGTAAACAGCTACATCCAATATTGAACCTATACAACGTTAAAATTTTGACACATACGCAGATTAAAAATTTTACTGGAACGTAGTGGTAAAAAATTAGTTAAATATAGCGGTTTAAAGTCTCGCACATGCAAGTTTTAAATATAAAATTGTACAAGAACAGATTAAAATTCGCATTCCCTCACGAATAACTAAGGAAACGTAATTTAAAAACAACCGTTGAATAATTACTCACCTCAAAAGATCCTTTCTTAAACATCATAACCGACGTATTGTTGATACAAGTCCCTTCTGGGAAAATTAATATCGGTAGCTTATTCGGATCGTCCACATGCTCCTTCAAAATATTAACGACATGAGATCGATCTTTGGATTCAGAGCGTTCGAACCAGATATGGGCACTAGCACGGCTCAGCGTTCGCTGAATGAAGCCCAACAGGCCGCCGTGTTGTTGGCCAACCAAAGCATACACATTATCCGTACTGAGTATCATCACGTCCAATGGTGAGGTATGATTGGCAACACAAATGCCTAAAAATATATACTTTCATAAGTTTTAACCATTTAGTGCTCAAAATTGAAAAAATCAATTTTACTCAGGGCGGCAAGATTTTGAAATTCGCATAAAAAAATCAAGTTAAACATAAAAATGTCGAATTTTAATAAGTTCATTCAAAAACCCCTGCTGAAATTTTTTCAGCAGGTATTTATAAATGAACTTTTTGAAAATTCGATATTTTTACGGTCCAACTTGAACTCAGTTTTTATGCAAACTTCAAAATCTGGTCGCCCATTTTTCCCAATCAACTGACCTCCATTTTTGGCCTTGTTTTGCACGTCGTGAAAGTATATAACCGCTGAAACCGCTCGCCCCAAAATCTGATAGCTGGCCAACATGCATCTCTCGTTCAAAAAGCGCTTCATCTTCCCTTCTGGAACCAATCCAACCAAAGCAGTAGTTAAAATCAGAACACCCATACCAATCATAAAAATCACGCAACGCAGTGGTGTAAGGATAACATAGCGGAAGAACCAACCGAGAATCCACAACAGAGTTAATTTCCAACTAAAAATAAATAAATTTAAAAAATTGAACGAATTTTGTGAATAAAATTCGATTTTTAGATCAATTTTGAATTAAGCAATCGATTATTGAGCGAATTTTAATCCAAAAATCGGCTCTTGTGGCTTTTGTACCAGTGACTTAATCAGAAATTTAAAAGAAGCACATCACAATCGACTCTTGGACAAACTTTAGTCGAAAAATCAATTGTTGGACGAATTTATAAGCACAAAAATTCACATACTTGATAAACTGATAAAATCTGATAGAAGTACGGGTCATCATGTTCCAAGAAGCTAACTGCTCAGCCTGAAATCGGCTTGTCACCTCGTCTTCTATAATAGCTTCAACACCAGCCTTAACAAAAAAGAGCGAATCTTGGACAACGGCCCAACCACGACTGTTCACATAGGTAGTATCGGCAAAATCATCCAAATCGTCCAAGTGAAGCGTTGTCTCACGGGCTATTATGCCTAAAAAATGAGTGTACAAACTTTAAACAATAAAAAATAGGAGACATAGGTAAACATTGCAGCGTTGTCAAAAATTATTAAAAACAGGGTTAAAAAGCTAAGGTGTTATATGCTTTCAATTCTAACATGCAAATTTAGTATTAACAAAATACTTAAAACCTAAAATCATCTTACTGCTTTGTCCTGAAGCATGTCTGCATCGAGCACTTGTGCTCGAAGCTAGGCCTAGAATTTTTCACGTTTTAAAGTTCTCAGCGACAAAAATGTGCTTACTTGCGTTGGATTCCTGTCTCCGCTGGGCCAGACTCGAAAACGAGATGTTAGAACGAATTGTAGGAGAAGTACACTGTGTAAACGCGATTCCGGAGTCCACATCGTCTGGCATTTCTTTCCATCGATCAAACATCGGGTCTACATAGCCTTCATCTTCATCAGTCTCATCATCTTCTCCAGCATAAAAAAGTCGGCTTTCTCGGCGCTTCAATTCAGCAGTAGTTTGAATTTGACGTGCGCTCCACTAAAAAATTCACGTTAAAAAAATTACGAAAATGCACAAACCTCAAAAATCGATATCAACAAACCCACATAACGTTCTCTCAATCCCAAAGAAGTTCCAAAACTAGCCAATATTAGAATCAAAATAACGATAAATAACACAGGAGGGAATAGAAGAGTAGAGATCACTAACAAGGACTCAATAGTCACTACCATTTTAGCTGCCAATAGTACTGCTATAAAACAAAAGATCATAAACTCGGCTAACATAGAGAAATCCCAAATTGCGTCACTAGTGTTCACGTCATGAACCTGTTTTGGTAATAGAACAGGATAAAATGCAAAACAGTATAAAGTTGAAAGTACAAAGGCACATTATCGAGTGATATAAGATCAATTTGGGTGAGAAAGATGATTTAAGGAAATCGGTCAAAATGTTTCTTTTGGCGATTTTCACGTGATTTTAACATGATTACTACATGAGAAGATTATCACTCTATCTTAGAAAAAAAAGAAAACGCAAAAAGCATACAAATTGGATCACAATGGAAAATGCCAAAAAAAATGCGCGGGAATTTTAAAAGTGTAATGAAAAGGCGTCATTAAATTCCATTGTTTTTAAACTAGACAAAAATTTTCAATTATCTTGAAAGAATTCACTAATAAAATTTACGCGATTTTTAGGCACTAGGTCATCCCTTACGGTCGATCATCATGGAAAAAAGTGAAAATAGTTTAGGCATTGGAGATTATCTATGCTTTTACCATATTAAAATTAACAACGTCCTTAAAAAGTTATAACCATCCGTAATGGAAGGCCGCCTCGAAAAACCCCGTAACGAAAGGCCTAGTGTCCATTTGCGGACGAAACGTTTGAAAAAATTTAATTTTTTGAAAAAATTATCAGCTTCCGCAAAATTCCCGTCCGCAAATGTCTCACCGCCGACGCAACTATAGAGGAGGGGGGCCAAAAGTAACGGGACTTTGGTCCAAAAATATTTTTTTGGACCAAATTTCGGGGAAACAGGAAAATTCTGGACCAAAGTCCCGTTTCTTTTGGCTCCCCTATATAAACGACATGGGAAAAATTGTTCGCGCTATAAACGTAATTGCTCTGTGCGTTGCGCGACGGTAATATAAATCCCGTCTTAAAGTTAATCAACATTTATACTAGAAGCGCGCGTTTTAGTGCTTTTTTTTATTAAGGGGGAGAGAAAGTTAGGGGATTTTTGACAAAAGTTAGGGGACTCAGGATTATTGACCGGCAAAAGCTAGAGGAAGTTGCAGTACTGTTATTACACAAACACTAAACCACTGCAATAAATACCGGTTTCTTTGGTTGTTATAAGAGACGTTTTCTTGAACATTCGAACTTGAAATGGGCATGTTAAACGGTTCGACAGCGTTCCGTATTGAATTTATTTAGTGAGAGTAACGCATGAGAAAATTTTTAAAAGTCATTTCGAGTCAAAATTCGATTTATTTAAAGGGGATGTGGAACTTGCAGCAAGTTCTCCGAATAAAATAAAATTAAGGCAAAATATAATCAACTTAAGTGGGAGTCGATCCCGAGAACGTTAGAGTCAAATCGAGGAGCACTACCAATAAGCCAAGCTCACATAAAAATGATAAGGTCAATTTTTTCCTCAGATTTTTTGGGATTTTTTCAAAAAATGCAATTTTCTCTGTTTTCCTAAGCTTTTTAGCGCTCCAAATAAATTTCACTAAACCCCTAGGTGTAATTTTTCAAAAATGATAAGGTCAACCCGAAAAAATGTTTTGAAAAAGGAGTTTTCTGCGCTTTTCATGGGACGAAAGTGGGTTCATTCGATTCCTCGTGAAAAATTACACCTAGGGGTTTAGTGAAATTTATTTGGAGCGCTAAAAAGCTTAGGAAAACAGAGAAAATTGCATTTTTTGAAAATTCCAACAAATCTGGGGAAAAAATTGACCTTATCATTTTTATGTGAGCTTGGCTTAGTGGTAGCTCCTCGATTTGACTCTAACGTTCTTGGGATCGACTCCCACTTGAGTTGATTATATTTTGCCTTAATTTTATTTTATTCAGAGAACTTGCTGCAAGTTCCACATCCCCTTTAAAAAAAGTTATAAGCAAATTTTAGCGTAAAAAAATTTGGAACACCCTGTACATCTGCCAGAAAGAAATTTTGGCTGAATAAAATTATCTTGGGTGTTTTAGGCTGCACGCTAAACGTCTCGAACAGCAATTCGACGTTAACCTTTGAACACTCAAGAAAGTTTCTCTTAAGCATTGATTTTGTTAAAATCTTGACGTCTAACAAGCAAAAAAAACAGCGCCGCAGGCGCGAAATTTTTTTCAAAATTGCCATTTTAAGCTGCAAATTCTCAGAAAATAGAGAAATTTTGGCGAAAAACATTATGAATTTGATGAAAACTTTTT
>OZJO01004706.1:0-29804 GCA_900406225.1 Acrobeloides nanus | reverse complement strand
AGCATTTTCAAGATTCGGGAATGAGCGGAATCGATTTCTCGCATCAAATTACTCCCATAAAGGTCATTTTAAAAAAAATTTGAGAAAAAATTTTTTTCGAAAAATTTGTCCAAAAAAGGGGAAGCCGGGTTTTTTTGGGACACCCTGTAAAAAAAACCAATTTTTGCAAGTCATTTTTCAAAAAAGGTGATAAGTTGTGATTAAAAAATTGAAAATGCGATTTATCAGCCTATTTACAATTCATCAACTAATTCAACAAATAAATTTCATATAATTATACTCTTGGACTCATTTTTCAATATTATAAAGGGTGGGCTTATTTTAGAGACTGGGCTTATTCTAGAGACTGGGCTTATTTTTTTCAACTTTGAAAAAGGGTGGGCTTATTTTGGAGACTGGGCTTATTTTAGAGACTGGGCTTATTTTAGAATATTTACGGTATTTCATCTAATCTCTCAGCGAAATTGATCAATTTTTCAATAATTCTTGTTTAAAATTTTTCGTAGACTTCCAGCTTTCTAAAAGATGATGCTAAATGTCGGTTGTTTGCATATTTTTTTAAAAAGAGATGAAAAAATTAATTATGTTCAGTAGTCCTTTGTGTTTTTATTGTCAAAATTTGGGTGAAAATTGTGCTAAAAAATGTTTTAGAGTGTTGCTATACAGTGCATTTCAAAATTTTATGACAACCCCTAAAAATGGTATATTTTTGTTTAAAAAATTTTACTGGCTTTCCTTATGTCATATCAGACAACCGACCATAGTTTTCTATACCTTTTTCATGTAGAAATTTTAAAATTATTATTTCTATGCCATAGATGGAAAAATTTTCATCAGCAACAGTCCGAAAATTAGCTAAAAAAGAGATTTTTTTATACTTTTGTGAACAATTTTTATAAGTAGTGTTCCGGGGTTCAAAAAAAGTATACCAAAAATCTCGAAATTCTGAATTGTAGTTTTTGAAATAATAGGGTCTAAAGTCATTAAGTGATAGTTAAAAACGCAATTTTTGACACTTTTTAAAGCTCATTTGACTCCATTATCTCGAAGACTACATTTCAAAAAATTTGAGATTTTTTGTATACCACCGTTTTTTGCTGTGCCCTTTTTAATGGCGTTAAAGGACCAATCCAGTAATTTACAACCATATGAAAAATGATATATTCGGAAAGATCATGAAAAATAGAGCATTTTTTGTTTTTACGGCATGTTCTGAATCGTTGTAGTTTTCGAGATAATTGCGTTTGAAATTTTCAATTTGTTACAAGCTCTTCGTTNGATCTAGCAGATTTTATAGCTAAATGAGACGAATAAAATGGCATCAAAATTATCCAATTTGAACATTGTTTTGGGTTATTGAAACGAAAATTCTGATTCATGTTTTCGTTTCAATAACCCAAAGCAATGTTCAAATTGGACCATTTTAGTGTCATTTTGTTCGTCTTATTTAGCTATAAAACATTGCTACAATGTTCATTGTATGAAAATTTAAAAAGTTGATGCAAAAATCGATTTCACAAACTTTAGCTGCATCTTGTGAAAATATCATATAATCGAATGTCGATTTATTGATGAAAGCTTTGTTTCAAAATGTCGATGCCATCTCTAATAGGTCTTGTGATTACCATATTAGCTTCTATTTCTTTGCTATTAAATTTATTTGTACTATTAATTATATGGCGAGGAGGACTCTTGAAATCATCAGGAAGTAGTATTTATTTGTTGGCTTTTACTAATATCACCAGTAATTGTATTCAAGCGTCTTTAATAGCTTTTTATTTGGGTCCAAGTTTGATTTTACAGGTGAGTGTGTGTGGAAAATTGATATTTTTGGAGGGCTGCTGTGTGGTAAAACTTTAGTAACTCAAAAATTTCAACAATAACTAATTCCTCGGCATTTCCGAGACCTTTTCCCTCTCTTTGTGCTAATAAAAGTCAAACTTTCTAATTCATTAAATATTTTTCGAGTTTAGATGGATTTATTTCCTGATGGTCCTAAAGGTATAGAAAATAGAATATTTTCCTATATTGAACTGGCTTCATGGTATACAGATATGCAAGTTTCAGCTGTAATAGCTATCAACCGGTAACTCGTATAAAAGATTAGTATCAAGAAGACTTTTTAGGGTAGCTGTAATCGTTTGTTCGACAAGCTTTGGAAAACTTTTCACTAGAAAAGTTGTAAGAATACTTTCATATGGATTGTTTGTGACAGGGTTTCTTCTAGCTCTCGTTTCTCATATATTAGTTCCTTGTTGTGTGTAAGTCGCACCTTTAACTGGTCGAAATTTTACTTACTAAATTATTAAAGGGATAGTCCAAACAGATGGGAGGTCACCATGGGTTTTAAAAAATCGCCAAAAATCGAGTTTTTATTGGATTTCTTCG
Source organism: Acrobeloides nanus (assembly GCA_900406225.1). NCBI lineage: Eukaryota > Metazoa > Nematoda > Chromadorea > Rhabditida > Cephalobidae > Acrobeloides > Acrobeloides nanus. The sequence goes on along the minus strand of OZJO01004706.1, from coordinate 27,416 downwards.
AGCAACCTCATTCTGAATAGATATAAGTCTGAATTTTAATATGGATTCGTTTCATAAAAGATATAGTTGAGAAGCATTTTACAAGCAAAAATAAACCATTTACCACCTGTTTGGATAATTTTCATTTTTAGACAAACTTTTGAATGTCGTTTTTCTATATACAAAGGAACGGTCAGAACTGTCCGATCAATTTTTGATAAAATCTATCACCATTCGATTCAGCTTATATGATTTCTGTAGGAAAGTGATGGAATTTTTCGGGAATGAAGCTTTTTTTATAGGTATGTGTATAGACCCTATAAATAGAGAAGTATCTCGGGGTTACATTTACGTTGAAAAATAACAAACCACTTGGCCCCTCAAAAACCATATCAAAGGTCTCAAAATGTTTAAATTTTGACTTAAGTAAAAATTCATACAGTGCTCCCTCGATATAGTGACACCCCCTTTTTTCTGCTAATACGACGGTTACCTGACACATTCTCAAGTTTCACATTCTCAATTTCAAATTCTCAAATTTCAGATTCTCAAAAAGACTATATAGGGCATTTCCGGACAAGATCTGAATTCGGATTCTGAGTCCGGACTCTGAATCTGGGTTCTAGATTCGGATTCTGAATTCGGATTCTGAATCTTGATTCTGAATATGGATTCTGTATTTGAATTTTGAATCAGAATTCAGAATCCGGATTCAGAATCTTGTCCAGAAATGCTCTATATAGTCTTTTTAAGAATCTAAAATTTATGAATTTGAAATTTTAAAAATTTGAGAATTTTAAATTGACAATGTGAAATTGAGAATTTGAAAGTAAGCCTAATACGACCACGCAGGGATGCATCAATAAAGCTATATAAGGATCCTTTCAAATTACGCTGTACAGTGCTTCCTCGATATAGTAACACTCCCCTCCCCTAGAATTCGATATAGTGACACCCCCTGGTATATCACTATATCGAAGCTTGTTTTGTTTTGTAAAACTCTTTGACGTTTGGAATTATGCAAATTTTGAGCAAACGTGAAATAGTGCTATTTTCGTGAAAACAAGATGAAGGAAGCATTTTCACGCGACGGAGATGTGCGCAATTGATTTTTCACCCTATTTACCCCTAGAAGATCATTTTTCAAAAAAATTTTTTGAAGGAAGGGCCCTAATTTTCATCACCTTTAAGGCGCCATACTTAAATTATGTTTTCAAATAGGGAGAGGGGGGGGGTCAACTGAAAGGTTATAATCGCTTAAATTTTAAGGGTTTTATTAAAAAAAATGAGTTACAGGAGAAGGGGGGGATCAAAAAATTGCGTTTTTTGGAAACGTAATTTAAGTACGCATAAGTCAAAATTTAAAAATTTTGAGACCTTTGATATAGTTTTTGGAGGTGAGTAATCATGTGGTATTGCTATTGTTCATCGTAGATGTAACCCGAGGTACTTCTCATTTTATAGGGTCATATACGTAGACCAATAGAAATTTAAACAAGCTCTATTTCTGACAAATTCCAACACTTTTCTATAGAAGTCATATATGCTCTATCGAATATGATAGTCTTTTTCAAAAATCGATCGAACAGTTCTCACCATTACCTTGTTAATTTTTTAAGACCTCTTTTCCACTACCCAAGTTACTGGGAAGAATTTTTGGATGAAGGTTATCCTTATAATGACTACTTTATTGATATCCCACAAAATACCATATCTTCAACAATTTCAATAATATGCTATACTATCGTACGAAAATTTTGAAATTTCTTTTTAATTATCATGATTTAGGTGTTCTTTTATATCAGAAAAATCTATAAAAAAATAGACTCTAACCTAACCTGTACTGTAGCTGAAGCCAGAAGAAGAAAAGAAGTTAGATATGCATTACAATTCGGTGCATTATCGGCATTTGCTTTATGTAAGATACTCTTGGATTTTTTGAAAAATGACTTTTTTTTAGTTGCTTGGGTTGGCCACCGAATATTTCCTAGACTCTTATCTGATGATGCCATTCCTATGGTCACTGTNAAATGACTTTTTTTTAGTTGCTTGGGTTGGCCACCGAATATTTCCTAGACTCTTATCTGATGATGCCATTCCTATGGTCACTGTTTCTATAATTATTCATGGAACAATGAACTCGATCATATTTTTGACTATAAATAAAGAAGTAAGGCTGAGCTCTAAACATCTCGACCAGCTGATCGAGACACTAAACGTCTCGAACAGCAATTCGAGACGTTTAGCGTCTCGAACCATAGCTGAACAAGGGAGTACTGTATTCCTACCCCCACTTCGCCTTTTTACCGAAATTTTTTAAGCGACCACGTAGTATTTAGGGTACCAGTATCCCCTCCTCCTCCTTGTACAACTTTGGGGGGGGGGGGGGTCACCTGCGACCACGTCGTATTTAGGGCACTAGTACCTCTCCTTGTACAGCTATGTCTCGAACCGCTTGTTCGAAACGTTTAATTCGCAGCCTAAGTATTTTTATTTTTTTATCTAATAGAAGTAATTTTAGGTTAGAAAATATATTCGACTTTACTTCGAGAATGTGTCGACACCTGCTATTCTAGTTAAAAGCATGCCGGTAAAATTAGTGCAAAGACCGGTCGTACATTAATATACATCTGTTATTAAATCTNGTCGACACCTGCTATTCTAGTTAAAAGCATGCCGGTAAAATTAGTGCAAAGACCGGTCGTACATTAATATACATCTGTTATTAAATCTAAGATGATATAAATTTATGAAAAAATTGGACTTTAAAGGGACACTAACAACAGCTTCGATTTTGCTCTATTTTTTTTCAAAAATGCACCAAACAATCGAACTTTACTCAGATTTCTTCGGTCGATCTTTCACTCGAAAAATGGAACTCTTAGGAAAATTTATTTAGTATGATAAGAAAATTCAAAAAATTTCTTTTTTCACAAAATTCGAACATTGCTAAAATTGATTTGATTCTGAACTAAACTCGATTTGATTCTAAAAAATAAACAAATTGGGTGACCATTTTTTCATTTTTTGGATTTCGATGGGCCAATTGATATCTTTACTCTCTCCCTCGATGTTCACATGTGTACAAACGCCCCTCCCCCTCCCCAAATCAGATCTCTGCGAAGCGCGCGGGATCGTTGTCAAAAATTTTGTGCGCGAATCGCTCAGATATTCGATTTTACGCGCACATTATAAGCTGATTTTAAATATGTTTTATATAAGCATTTAAAATTACCTTGGGGGTAAAGGTAATTTTTTGAAAAATTTACAAAATTCTGATAAAAAAATAACCTTGGAAGACCAAGATGATTTTTTTTGATTACACGTCAAAATGTCGATAAGTCAGAATGCCGACTAGGCCAAAATGTCGATCCGTCAAAATGTCGACCAGTCAAAATGTCGACTTGTCAAAATGTCGATCGTCAAAATGTCGACTGTTAAGGAGCTAAGCCTAAGGCCTAAGCTTAAAATTTTTTTAAATATTACAAAAAGAAATACTCGGTATTACATCCAAAAAAATATAAATATTACACGAAAAAATATTTTCGATAAATCTAAATTGTTGATCAGTAAAAATTCGACATATTAACAGTCGACATTTTGACGGGTCNTATTACAAGAAAAAATATTTTCGATAAATCTAAATTGTTGATCAGTAAAAATTCGACATATTAACAGTCGACATTTTGACGGTCGACATTTTGACAAGTCGACATTTTGACGGGTCGACATTTTGACGGGTCGACATTTTGGACTAGTCGACATTCTGAATTGTCGACATTTTGACGTGACACGATTTTTTTTAGTTTTGGAAAAATTGCGAAAAAAAATCACCTTGGAGGACCAAGGTGATTTTTTCCGCGCGCAAAGGGTCAAAATTTTGGGGGGGGGAGTGTTGTACACGTGTGTCGCTGCTTGCCTACCTAGAGGGCCATTTTAGGGAAAAAATTTCGAGTCTCAAAAAATCACAAAAGTCCACTCTTTGCTCCATCCTTTAATACAATTTTTGATGCATGACTTCTTCAACAATAATTTTTATGATTTTAATAAAGCATTTACAATTGTGTAATTAAATAAATATTATTGAATTTTAACATTTTGAAAAAAGTGTTTAAGCTTCTTGAAACTAACAAACACATCCTCTATTTGGAGTAAATATAGCATCACAATTATAAGATCCATAACCGCATAAACAACGTAAAAATTTGATCAAATTTTAGTCCAAATTCTCCCATATTAATTTTCAATCCCCATGTTTTAAAGGACCAGTTCAGTAATTTACAACTATATGAAAAAATGATATATTCGGAAAGATCATGAAAAATAGAGCATTTTTGTTTTTACGGCATGTTCTGAATCGTTATAGTTTTCGAGATAATTGAGTTTGAAATTTGAATTTGTGTACAAGCTCTTTGTTGTAATACACAAACTTTTTGAATTATTTGCGGAAAATTCGATTTTTGCATCAATCTTTTAAATTTTCACAAAATGAACATTTTAGCAATTTTTTATAGCTAAATGAGACGAACAAAATGACACCAAAATTATCCGATTTGAACATTGTTTTGGGTTATTGAAACGAAAATATGAATCAGAATTTTCGTTTCATTAACCCAAAACAATTTTCAAATTGGATAACTTTGGTGTCATTTTGTTCGTCTCATTTAGCTATAAAAAATTGTTACAATGTTCATTTTATGAAAATTTAAAAGATTGATACAAAAATCGATTTTTTCGTAAAAAAATTCAAAACAGTTTGTGTATTACAACGAAGAGCTTGTATACAATTCAAAATTTATAACGCAATTATCTCGAAAACTATAACGATTCAGAACATGCCGTAAAAACAAAAAATGCTCTATTTTTCATGATCTTTCCGAGTATATCATTTTTTCATATGACTGTAACTGACTGGATTGGTCCTTTAAGCTAAAAATGATCAGAAAATTACCATTTTGTTGAAAAATGGAAATTTTGTGAAAAATCATGAGAAGAACTTTATTTTTTTTAATTTGGTCAATAAGAATTTCGATCAAAATTTGATAAAATATTGATCAAAATTTTGGTCAAATTTTGATTTTGATCGATCTCTAATTTATATAAAATAAAATTTTTGAAAAAATCACAAAAATTCAGTTTTTGGTCATCTTGTAATATTTCATATTTCAAAAATTAAAACTATAATTTGATTCACATTTCGAAACTCTACGTCATTGTCATTGTACTCCAGGAATTACTAAATGCGTCATTATGACTAATAATTTCTCAACGTTCATTTTATTATGCTCTAATAATAGATTTCTTATCTTGCCGGAAATGGAAAATGCCCACTTTTTCTCTCTTTTCTCTGCGTTCTTCATCCAATCTTGTTTTTATCAACGACCATTTACGTATGTTAGCTCGTTGTTTCTTAGTCGTATTTTCTAATAATAGAGGGATTTTTGTATAAAAGCTGACAAATTTTTACGCTGACACATTTTATGCTTTATGATGTTTAAGAGACACTTTCTTGAGTGTTCAAAGGTTGCCTAAAACGGTTCGAGCGCGCTCCCAGTTGAATTTATAAAGTGAGATAAACGCGTGGAAAGTTTTTAAAAGTAATTTTGATTCAAAATTCGAGGAGCAAAAAATTCAAAACCTTGTCCGAAACTCAATACCATTGATTTTACGTGTATTTTTTGAATTTTCTAACTTCTTAAAAACATCCAGGATAATTTTTTCGGGCAAAATTTCTTTCTGGTAGATGTATTTCAATATGGAGAACATTTCTAGCGTGGTTTCAAAAAAATTTTTTCGAAACCACGATAGAAATGTTCTCCATATTGAAATACATCTGCCAGAAAGAAATTTTGGCTGAAAAAATTATCCTGAGTATTTTTGAGAGGTTAGAAAATTCATAAAATACACGTAAAATCGATGGTATAGAGCTTTGGACAAGGTTTTCAATTTTTGTTCCTCGAATTTTGAATCAAAATTACTTTTAAAAACTTTCCCACGCGTTTATCTCACTTTATAAATTCAGGTTCAGACTCCTCTTGGATAAGGGGTCATCCATAATGTAACGTAACTAAAAAAATAAAAAATTACACCCCTCCCACCCCAAATTTTTTCTAAAACCTCTTCTACAAGGCTAAACTTTTTTCTCCAAGACCAAACTTTTTTCGTTGAACGCACAATGTTCATTTAATTCTTGTTTCCTTGATTACTTCTTTCTTTTAATAATTGATTCTTCATGGTTTATTCGATTACGTGAATTTTTACTAGAATTTTTGTATTGAAGTTTAATAAAGTCCATTTCCGCCGACAATGGGAAAAAAGTCCGAAGGTAATGGCCAAGTGGTCTAAGGCGCTGCCCGTCTGATCTGACAAGTTAAGCAACGTTGAGCACACAGGTTCGATCCCACTAGTGCAAAATTTTGATTTTCAAAAACTTCTTTTACAAAAAATGGAGCAAAAATTTGTTGTAAAAGAATTTTTTTTGAAAATCAAAATTTTCCTCTAGCGGGATCGAACCTGTGTGCACAATGTTGCATAACTTGCCAGATCGGACGGGCGGCGCTTTGGACCACTTGATCATCATCCCTGGACTTGTTTCTCATTGGCGGCGGAAATGGACTTTAATTGGAAATGCAATTTTTTAAATTTTAGACTTTTTAAAATATAAAATGGGGCGCCGACGTATCGAGCATTTTCGAACCGGAGGTTTTAATAAAGTAATAAATTTTATACCTCAACAAGAAGCATGGGTTATCGAGAGAATGGGGAAGTTTCATCGGATTTTAGAGCCGGTAAATATATTATAACAATTTTCTTAAGCGTTGCTATGAGTACAAGGGACTTCATTCGGGCCCATAGGCCCGGCTTTGACTAGGCCAGGACGGTCACTTCTGATCTGGCTTGCCCTCAGGTCGCCCATATTTCGGGCCGACCAAGACTGCCCTAGGCCGACCTGGTCTGATGCGTGCTGCCAAAAGGGTGAACAGAACAGTTCGTCCTAGGCCAGGCTGGCCCTAGGGACGACGTAGCCCGTGCACATAACTAGCTCCACCTGGAGGACACGCCAAGAGGTCCTACCTGGGAACATCCACTAGGCAGGGGGGAAGTAAAGTTTTATCCCTCCAAAAAGTTGGGCTAGTAAATCGATTTGTTCGCAACTTTAGGGTGTCAACATTCTGTCTCCATTTATCGATAAAATCAAATATGTCCACACTTTAAAAGAAATGACCATCGAGATTCCTCAACAAGAAGCCATTACCCTGGACAATGTCCAACTTGATTTGGATGCCGTTTTATATATTCGAGTGGTTGACCCATACAAGGTATATCATATATAAAAATTTTTAAAATAAATAAATTCTAGGCTTCGTATGGTGTCCAAGACCCAGAATTTGCCGTCTCACAACTAGCGATGACAGTGATGCGAGCTGAAGTCGGAAAATTGATGTTGGATAATGTTTTTCGTGAGCGTGCCAATTTGAATATGGCTATTGTTGGTAAGAATTATTCTAGCCAAACCATCCGTTCCGTCTAGACCAGATCCGGCATGACACGATAGGCATAGCACGTTTTTAGCGTCCAAAATGCGATATGTCCCAGTGCGGGATACGTCATAGGACCCTAGATTCATTGGACTCGGGACTTAAGGTTCCAATTGGCCCGAGTTACTGATCCTCATCATAGGTCAGCAAGAGGGAGGAGCCTTCCCCTTGACCCACTCACTCATGGACCCAAAATTGAGGGAGGACCACCTCATGGGCCCCGCCGAACAGTATAGTCAATAAAAATTGGGTGTCAGAAGACTACTTCAAGCTAAAAAAGGTCCTTTTTTGGTGGAGGTGATGAAGGACCACCTCATTGGTGGTTTTTGCTTCAAAATTTATTATAAACGGAACAAATTCGATCAAACTCTCCCTTTCTTACCCAAGAAATAAAGCCCAAAACATAAAAATTCTTTTAGAGGGCATCAAAGAAGCCTCAGCACCATGGGGTATGGTTTGTCTGCGTTATGAAATTCGAACGATGACCATGCCACCAGAAATTCAACGAGCTATGAAAGTAAGATAAATCTTTCATCCACCAATATTTTGATTTTTAGATGCAAGTAGAAGCGGAACGCAAAAAGCGTGCCATGATTCTTGAATCCGAAGGACACCGGCAAGCCGAAATGAACAAAGCCGAAGGAGAGAAGCAATCTAGAATTTTGCGCTCTGAAGCTGCTATGCAAGAAGAAGTCAACAAGGCTTCTGCAGCTGCCAAAGCTGCAGAAAGTGAAAAATTGTCCCGCATTTTGGAATCCGAAGCAGAAATGCAAACTCGTATCAATATGGCTAAGGCTGCTGCCACTTCTGCCGAAAGTGAGAAGACACAGAAAATATTGGCGTCGGAAGCTGAAAAACAAGCTGCGGTATAAATTTTTCTCTTTATGAGAAGTTTACAATTTTTTTCAGATCAATCGCGCTGAAGGTCAAGCCCTAGCCATCCAGATGGAAATGGAAGCACGATGCAAAGCTCTTGACAATCTTGCTTCTAGCCTAGAACACAGTGGTGCCGGAGCTGCTGCTTCCTTTGTTACTGCGGATAACTATGTCAAAGCTTTTAGTAACCTTGCTAGAACCAACAATACTGTTATAATTCCATCAAATCCGGCTGATGTTGGTTCGATGGTGGCCCAAGCTATGGCTATATATAAACAAGTTGCTAATAATCAAGTTTCTAGTAATCAACTTGTTAAGAAATAATCAAAATTTCTTTTAATGTTTATATTTTTTGTATGTATGTGTTACTAAAAATTCTCTATTTTTCATGGCTGTGTATATATCTTATACATAACAATATAGCTATATACCTCATAATTCTATTAAATTATTTTAAATGTACTATTTTTGTAAGTTTTTCAATAAAAATTTTAGAAATTATAAATGAGATAATAATCTACAGGGTGATTTAAAAGGCAATAGGAACGAATGCACCGCACAAAAAATTCCGCACGGATCTACCACACAGGATTTTTTGAACATTTACACATCCGCACGAGGACCTTTTGCACATTTTTTTGCACTAATAAAAGTTGTCCGAATATCAATAAAATCGTGTTTATTGAAGCGATTGGTAAAAAATCTTTAAAAATATGAGAAAAAAATTCAAAAATGTGTGGAAGATTCTGTGCGGTTAATTTCTTTAAAAACTCTTTCCCTTAAAAAATGCCGAAAAACCCCCCAAGTACAAAAGTGCCTCGAAAGCTACAAAACCTAGTCCGAAGTTCAAAAACCCGAGTTTACGTTGATTTTTTGAATTTTCTAATCCCTCTAAAACACTCTGGATAAGTTTTCCGGTCAAAATTTTTAACTAACCGATGTATTTCATAAGGAAGAACATTTCTAGATGGATTCGTAAAAAACTGAGGAAAAACATTTTTTGATCCCTTGTCCTAGTACCTAGTACCACGCGTAAAAATGGCCAAAAAATTGAAATTTCTCAGATTTTTATTCGAAAACACGCTAGAAATGTCCTCCGTGATGAAATACATCGGCCAGATAAAAATATATAAAAAATTTTGACCAGAAAAAATATCCAGGGTGTTTTAGACAGATTAGAAAATTCAAAAACTCAACTTAAAAGTGGGTTTTTGAGCTCCGGACCAGGTTTGTATTTTTTTGAGGCATGAAATTTGACTCGAAATGACTCTTAAAAACTTCCCCATTCTCACTTTATAAATTCAATTTCGATCCCGCTCGAAACGTTTAAAGCAATCTTTAAATGCTCGAGAAAGTGTGTCTTAAGCAAAAGGGGAAAATTTTTTTTGTTTTAGGGGAGGGATTTTATCAGGATTCCCATCTCGCTACGCTCCTGACTAGTGACGATAACGATCAATTCGGTTTAATACAATTTGTTTGCGTTAATGCCTACTAAAATGAAAATTGTTTTCGAATGTATTTTTTTATCAGCTGCTCTTTTTCCACGAACATTGATCTTTGAGGGTCAACTATGTATGTATGCCTGTTTCTAGAAGGCAGACAGATAGGATATTCTTTTCTTCTGCAAAAACTCAAATCCAGCAGAATATATAAATATGCTTTTTTCTCTAACTCTAACGTTTGTTTTTTTTAAATTTTATTTTAAGTTTTTGATTATATAGTTTTTAAATAATTTTTTAATTCTGTCTTTATAAGATAAATTTGAAAAATAAACTGGACACTGACAGCGCTCCTTAGCATCGCTTTCGAGCGTCGTTCACCAACCACACTTCTGAGCGGCGCTCTCGAATGTCCCAAGCTTCGATTCGTCAGCAATTTATAGGCCGTGATTTGTAAATATGCAAATTTTGAGGATCAGTAATTACCGATCCATTAAAAAATTCAAAATTTTAACGTGAAAATTGGCCGATTCGACTCCTTCTTTCGCTCAAAACCAACAAATTCTTCCGAATTCGAGTTCCCCATGTCAAAAAACCCCCGAGTACAAAAAATCAGTCGATTTGGAGAAATTTTTGAAAAGTATATTTTTACCCCTTGTTCCCCCAAGGCAAAAATTTTTTTACAAATTTCACAAAAGTGGTGTCAAACGTCTTAGAATTTTGCCCTGATCATGATGGTATATCGCTATGACTGTTTGGATCGCACCTTCAAAAGTTAGTCCGAACAAACGGGGTTACCCTCTCTCTCTATGTAGGGGGTCCCCCTTAGGTTAAAATTGAAATTAATGCTCGCATCATGTTACCCATATTGAAAAACCCCCGAGTACAAAAAATCAACCGATTTGGAGAACTTTTTGAAAATTTGATTTTTCCCCTTTGTACTCTGTAGCGAAATTTCTGATTTTTTCAAACTATATTTTAATCCTCACATAAATTGGAGCGCCACGTTGGTCTTCTTTTTTATTCTATCATATTGTTCTCGGCGGTGAAGGTCCATCGATTATAATACTACATTTTCTGTGGTGTACCTTACAAGTTAGGCATTTCTCTTGCCTTATATAACATTGCTGGGAATTATGAAGAAGTGCACGGAATTGGTAAGTCGTATACACAATTTTTGTTGTTGAAATTTCTGTTTGTCCATTGGAATAAGTGGGGTGCATGTGTAGTTTTGATTTGGTCAACAGGGAAAATTAGCCGCTAATCAGTCTAAAATAAGCCGGTTTTAAATTTTCTCACATGGAGACAATTTGAAATGTTAGTCAAAAATGACAACATTTACACAAAAAAGTTCCAAATTTTCATCAAAGATTGTCATATTTCGACAAAAATTGACATTTTCTGAGCATTTTAACTTAAAGTCGTCTATTTTCAAAAATATTTCACTTATATATATGAAGCTGTTGTTGCCTCAATATCAAAAATTTTGCCTCCCCCCACTTAGAAAAGTTTATAAATTTTTTCTATTTTTTAGACACTAGTATTCAAAATGGGCCGCTCTAAGGTCTACCCGGTAGCTTCAAGTTTTCATACAACTTCACCAACTGCTGATGTAAATCTTCAACAAAAGAAACGTAATCGTTCATTTTTTATAATTTTTTTAGTCTGTTTCTGCTGGAATACGAAAAAGTTACCGCCATAGCAAAGTAGATAAGGAAGCCGCCCGTTCGATCTGACAAGTTAAGCAACGTCGGGCCCACAGGCTCGATTCGGCACTAGGTCATCCCTTACTGTACGGTCGATGCTTACCGGTTTTTCCTTACGCTGTCATTCCTTACCGGTCTGTAGTCAGTTTCTCCATCACAGAAATATTTTCATGAAAAGTGATGTTCTACAAAGTTGCTATTGAGATCACGACAAACAACTTTGCAGAACAACACTTTTTGTGAAAAAAAATGTAGAATGGTCGAATAAGAAATGGCCGGTAAGGGATGGCCGGGTAAGGGTCGTCCGTAACGGTAGGGATAAGAAATGACCTAGTGTCCTTGATTCCCACTAGCGTAAAACTTATGATGTTCAAAAAATTTCTTTTACAAATAATCGAGCAAAATTTTTTTGCACACTAAAAAGTTTTTTTGAAAATCAAAGTTTTGCTCTACTGTTGTCGAACGTGGCGGTCTCAACATTGCTTAACTTGCCAGATCGGGAGACAGCTTCCTTATCCACTTTGCTATAGTGGGACAACTTTTTTGCACTATAACTGAAACGGACTATAAATTGAATTTTTTAGTCACTTATAGCCAATTGCCAAAATTGACATTACCACCGTTACAAGACACCCTAGCAAAATTTGTTGCTTTTGCAAAACCTATCCAAAGTTCGTCTCAGTTTGATGAAACTTGCAAGGTGGGAAAAGAATTATTCATTGTTAAATAAAAAATTTTAGGCAGTGGATAATTTTCTTCGAAGTGGAGAAGCAGAAAAATTGAATAAAATATTGGAAGGAAGAGCTCAAAAATTTACTAACTGGGTAAGGGGCCATTCAGATATTACGTTATCATGTTGGGGGAGGGGGGTCAGCCCCCTCCACAAAGTTGATAACGCTAATCGACTATTCCCTGCATAAAATTCCCACTTTTTGATGCAGGGAAATCGATTCCCCATCCCCCCCCCTCTCTAGGGGGAATTTTATGCAGGGAATAGATTGCGCACATTCCCGAATCTTAAAAATGCTTCCGATTTCTAGGATAAAACTGCCCCTAGAAAAGTAATTTCCAGATAAAAATTTCGAAAAATGACCTTTTCGCTTCAAAAACCATGAATTTTCCCATGAAGCAGGGTCAGGAAAGCATTTTCAGGGCTCGGGAATGATCGCAACTGATTTCTCGCATAAAATTATCCCCCCCCCCAGATGGGCTATTTTTAGAAAAATAAATAACCAAAAAATCCACTTTTTGGGCCGCCCTGTATATTTTTCATTAGTGCAAAATAAATTTAGCTGACCCCTTGGTGGTTGGATATAGCCTATCTTGAAGCTAGAACTCCACTACCTGTTATTACAAGCCCTGGAGTAGCCTTTGGATATTTGGATTTTAAAGGTCCTCAAGGACAAGTTGAATGTGCTGCCAGAATGATTCAAGCTGCCTTAAATTTTCACCATAAAATTTTAAGGTAATATTTGCACAAACCAAATACAGGGTATCATCAAAAGAGTATTTATGAGATTTTATTTTTTGTTGCTGTTGGCACTACTTCAAGGTCAAAATTAGCAACTAGTGACCACCACAGTATGGTGGTCCGGTGCATTGCCAGTGAGCTCGGATCGCCGGTACTATCAAGGGTTCGATTTCCCCTTGCGTTCAAATGATTTTGCAGAAAGATGTGATTGATACGGGATCACATGTGTACAAACCTTTCCCAAACTTCGTCCAAATTGAGTGAGGTCGTGCGCTGGCAAAAATGGGCTCACGCGTTATTTCGAGGAGGTCTCGCACGAGAGACTTTGGTCAACAAGCTATTTTTTCGAAATTTGAAAAAAATCACTTTGGAGTACTAAGGTTAATTTTTCTGGGAGATCCCTTGGGGAGAGGGATAGTTTGAGCACATGTGTATTTTAGGTGTTTGAATCATAGCTGCATTTTGGACATCTGATCTCTAGCTCGCATCATATATCCTTGCACTAGTCCCATCAATAATCCAACTTTTAGCGATGAGCTACCCGAAGATAAAGCAGGAAACATCCCTTTCGACATGAGCCAGTATAAATATCTATTTGGAACAACTCGTATCCCTAAGATAAACAAAGATGAAATTCGTTATGGCTCTGCGCAACCAAAATGGGCTAGACATGTTATAGTCACGAGAAATGGTCATGTAAGATATTTTTAATCATCTATATAAGAAGTTTTCTATATATTTTAGAGCTTCCATGTGCCCGTTTATGGCCAAAATGGTGAACTTCTAGGTCTGGATGACCTAAAAACTCAAATTCAAGCTATATTGCCAGAAAGCGAAAGTTTGAATCCACATCCTATAAATGTGGTATCATCAGATGGAAGAAATGAATGGGCTGCTGTTTATGAGAGGCTGAAAAGTAAGAACATAAAAATCAAAACTTCTGCTCCTTCTGCTTCTTTTGCAAAAAATAATATTTACTTTTAAGCGAAACATGGCTTTTTGTTACATAAAAATTGAATTTTTGGCAAAAAATTATTTAAAAATTGCATATTTGGCACATGCCGTACCCAGAATTTTTTCAATAGAGGGGGTATAAGATCCCGAACAACAACTTGATCAACCAAGGCAGACGTTAACAAATACCCCCAAAATTTTGAACCTTGATCGGTTGACCATAATGAAAACCCCCGAGCCCTTAAGCCTTGATCGGTTAGCTAAGATCTTCAAAAAAATTTGATCGGACGACTTCCAAAATTGGTGNGATCGGTTGACCATAATGAAAACCCCCGAGCCCTTAAGCCTTGATCGGTTAGCTAAGATCTTCAAAAAAATTTGATCGGACGACTTCCAAAATTGGTGATTAGTTGACTCCCCCCCCAAATGGGAGGGGGGGGGGGGTTGTTAACGTCTGAACTAAGGAGTAAATTTGTCAATTTTTCTCGGGCGGTTACCCTCTTATCTACGCTACTACTGCGACACTTTTTTAATTTTTAGAAAAAAGTCCAAAATCCATCGAAAGTTATGAAAATGCATTATTTATCGTTTGCTTGGACAAAGATGTACCTCCTCGGCCAAATACCACCACCCAAGATGAACAAATGCAACAGGCCTTAACTGGAGGTGGCACCCATCAGAATACTATCAATCGCTGGTTTGATAAGACTATACAAGTAGCTGTGAATTTCTAATTTGTAAAAAACAGAAATTTTAGCTCATAGTAGCACAAAATGGTTACAATGGTTTAACTTATGAACATACGCCAGCAGAAGGACCTCCAATTGGATTGAACTACCTAAAATATTGTCTATTTAACATTAAAAAAATTTACGGAAAGATTTCTCACAATTAAAAACTTTGTCAAATTGATTTTTTGGCCAAAAATCACGTTTTTTCAATTTGTCCAAAAATAGGGAGGGATTGTCCCATACGGTGACCAAAAAACCGAAAAGGAGTGGCAAGGGTCAAAATTTAACAAATGTCGCCAATCGACTCAGATCGCCAATCGCTCCAAAACTAGTATCGTATCACGGGATTTTGAGAGTTTGACCCATGGCCGAGTGGCTAAAGTGATAGATTTAAAGTTTATAGGTCTCGGATTCGAGTCCCTCTTCAAATTTAACGTTGTCCAAATCCATGAAAATTTTTGCATAACCATATTTTAGCCTCTAAAACACTTTGTTATCATATTTTTTTGATCGGGAAGGTGGTCAGGAGGGGACCTCCGATGAGGTAGTCCACCCATCATCGCATTAAATTTGGCTAAGATTTTAGTAAAAAAGGATCTTTTTTTAGTAGTCTTCTGACATCCAATTTTTATGGACCACCTCATATGTTTGGCGGGTCCATGCTGTGATCCCCCCTCAATTTTGGGTCCAGTGGGTCAGGGGGAGACTCCCCCCTTGCCGACCTATGATTCCGATCGCCTCAAAAATTATACCATTCGCCTGAAAATTTGAGGTAATCCTCCTCACTTTATGGCTTTTTGAGTGAATCGATCAGGGGTCTCACCCCCCCCCCCTCATTTGCCCACGTATGCATGCTACAGAGTTTTTACTTTTTTTCAAAAAATTAATCCATTCATCCCTAGTAGAGATTCGAAAAAATGCCAAGTTTTAGCCAGAAAAATCAATTCTTTAACGACAAAACCGGAATTCCAACAGAAAAGCCGCACAAGTTGGAATTTGAAGTAGTTGAAGACGATAAAGAAGCTCTAAAAAAAGCTGCCAAAAGGATAAACGAGTAAGAAATTGTTTAAACTTTTTGAAATTTCCGAAATACTTTTTGCTAAGATTGGATTAATTATAATGTTTATTTTTTTAGCGCCGCAGCAGATTTGGAAATAAAATTCTATCTATTCCAACATTTTGGCAAAAATATCCCAAAATTGGCAAAAATTAGTCCGGATAGTTTTATTCAAGTGGCCTTTCAACTAGCTTTCTATAGGCTGCATGGAAAACATGCCCCAACTTATGAGACTGCTACTTTGAGAAAATTTGATGAAGGTAAATTTGTGCAATTTCGACCTGATATAATATTGAAAACATGTCCCCAAAGTCCATCTCCTTGATTCCATTTGGGCCTAGACAGTGGCATAAGCAGGGGGGCGGGCAGATGCCCCCTAGTGGGCTGAAATTTAAAAAAATCCTAATCATAAGGGGAAATTGGGGAAAATCAGCCTTTTCGGAGAAGTGCTCCCTTAGCCGACTCTTCTCCCTATCCGGTCTGCGGCCGGAGCTGAGGTGTTTTAAGCCCAAGAGGTGGCATAATTTTGATCTCTAATAAAACATGCCATTTTACGTAACTTTTCAAGTGTTTCATAGTGGACGAGACATAGAGAGATCTCAAAATTTATCTACTCTGAAAAATAATTTTAAGGCCGAACCGACACCATCCGCTCTCCCACGATGGATTCAAAAGTTTTTGTTGAAGCTATGGAAGCGAAAAAGCCAGATTCCGAGGTGGCCAAGCTTTTTAGAGCAGCAACTGAAGCTCATAAAAATTATGCTGTTTCTTGTATGCATGGTAATGGACAAATATCCTTTTAATCAAGAAAAATCTTTAAAAAATTTTAGGTCGTGGTGTAGACAGACATTTACTAGGATTAAGACTGGCAGCTCGAGAAAATGGTTTGCCAATGCCAGATGTTTTCAAAACTGAAGCGTATCAGAAAATGATGCACTTTTTGATTTCTACGAGTCAAGTAAGGGTGAATTTGTTCTCATGGGTGGATAAGGGTCCATAAATTGGCTACTCGCACTTAGAGGCCTGACCTTCTCCCTAATCTAACAAATTTTCGACCGAAAATTTAGAAAATTTACTTGGGGAAGAAAGAGGGACCCAATTTTTTAAATGTACCCCCTCCCATCTACTTATACTTGTTCCCTATGCATAGCATCTAAAATCCGAAAAGCTTTCTGCCCTGGGGGGAGGGTGGGGGAACCACTTCAATATACCCGGATCTTTCATAGTCCTTTGTCTACATATTAAAAGAGACAAGTTTTTTCTTGAAATCAATCAACTTTTTTTGAATCAAATACTAAACAAAATTTACCATTTTCTTGTTAGGTTCCAACAAGACACCTCATTCCCATGGGGTTTGGTCCATCGGAATCCGATTGTTATGGTGTTTGCTATAATCCTCAAGAACATCATTTTTCTTTCACTATTACTACTTATAACCATTATCCAGAGACTAGTGCACAAACGTAATTTTTAGAATTTTTAATTTTCGTTTAAAAAATCACATACACAATTTAGGTTTGCTAAAACATTAGAAAAAACTTTGCTGGACATAAGGGATCTCTTGGACCGTGCTGGACAGCTACAACAAAAGGCTAAATTATAATAGTTTTTTGTAAAATGTATTTAATTTGTTTTTTTATAAATTGTAATTAATATATAGACAGTTTGAAAAAGTAAACAAAATGGAGGTGCTCTTCATAAAAAAGAAAAAATTTGAATTTTGTAACGTTTGACCAATCGGTTCAACAAATACAGGGTGTTTCAGATGAAACATACCTATTTTATTTTGACATAGCTTTTTTCTGGAAAAGTATTCTGAATTTCCAACTTTTAGAAAATAACGAGCTACAGTAAAGTTCTGTGCTGGCTGTTGTTTCCTTAGTTCCTTGTGTTCGGTTTTTTATGCTGTGCCGCGTTAATTTACTTCTTTCTAGTCTTGCTGCGGCGTTTTTGCAAAGTGAAAGTTTGGGAAGCTTCTTTCTCTAAAGAGCTTTTCCTGCGCTGTTTCTTTAAAGGTCCAGTGCCACGAAGACTCCAACCCGGGAAATTTTTTTAAAAACAGCGCCAAATGAAAGTTCATCTACGGTTTCATTGTAAAAGTGAAGTCAACTTCGAGTTTGGACCTCGTTTTCGCCGAGATATGGCACTTTGAAATTTCGTTACTTATCACATAGGGTACCCCTGAAATATATAATAGAATTTCACCTGCTTTTCATTTTTTCACTTTGAAATTGTGTGTCAGATATTTCTCTAACGATTGCTTTTTAAATTAAGTAAAAATAATTTAGGGATATTGTAAAAAATTGATTTTGTGTGAAAAATTCGAATTTTTTGGTAATTTGAATTTTTGTGAAAATTTGAATTTTTTTGGTAAAAATTGAATCTGTTACCATCTTAGTTGGTATACTTTTTTGTTTAACGAAAACATTGATTAACGGATAATTGAACCTCCGGATAATTGGACCCCCTAAAGGGGGTCCAATTAACGAGGTTTGACTGTATATCATTTTTTAGATTTTTTGCTTATTTTTCTGTGATCAGAAACTCTCTTTTCTAATTTTACT
This sequence comes from Acrobeloides nanus, assembly GCA_900406225.1. NCBI lineage: Eukaryota > Metazoa > Nematoda > Chromadorea > Rhabditida > Cephalobidae > Acrobeloides > Acrobeloides nanus. The sequence goes on along the minus strand of OZJO01004706.1, from coordinate 9,101 downwards.
TCTACTTGAAACTATAATTTCTAACAAATAACATTATTCGTTACCCCGGAAATAAATGAACATGATTAACTGCCTAAGCAAATTGAATCGTTTATACAGATATGTGGGCAATTTGTATCACGTTTCTTATAACGTCAACATATGGGATATTAGAACTTTGGACGTGTAGCAAAAAATTTTATTATCAATTTTCGTCTTTTTCAACTCTCAACAAATTTAAAATGGAAACAACTACTTTTAATTTGTCATTCTATCATTTTGACAACAAGTTTGATGAAATCAAACTTCGTCATCGCGTGAATCTTGGCATCAACACGGCTTCAACAATAATAGCGTTTCTAGTGATCGTCTTTAAAAGTCCAGAACAGATGAAAACTTATAAATGGTTTTTGTTGAATATTACGGTTAGTTGCTATGTATATTAAGAAATGACAGTCATAGGAATACACCTTGTTCATGTACAGGGTGTTTCAAAAAAAAACCGGACACTTTTTTATTTTATGTTTTCTCGGCTTCCCGAAAAGATTTTTCAATGATCTTTTTTCTGCATTTAGCTTGCCTCCTCTAGTTTCTTTTCCGGGTGTTTTTAGCAAAAAATTTCGAATTTTACATACTTGAAATTTGCGATTTTTGGATCAAGTATAGATTAGGGGGTCACCCACGTGGTCAAAAATCGAACTTTTTCAACACTTGAATTTTTTCACGAAAATGACCTCATAGGGGGTTTTTTTCATGCGGGAGCACGAATCCGAGAATTTTGGCTTGAAAATGCATAGAAACTCGAAAAAATGCAAAAAGTAAGAAACAGAGAGAATAAAAATGCAATTTTTTCGTGTTTATATGCATTTTCAAGCCAAAATTCGCTCAGATTCGTGCTCCCCGCATGAAAAAACCCCTATAGGGTCATTTTCGTGAAAAAATTTAAGTGTTGAAAAAGTTCGATTTTTGACCACGTGGGTGACCCCCTAATCTATACTTGATCAAGGATTTTTATTTTGCAAAATATTGACCAAGGTTACCAAATTCCGTTGATTTTTAGACAATTTATTGGTAGCCTTGGTCAAAAATCGCAAATTTCAAGTATGTAAAATTCGAAATTTTTTGCTAAAAACATCCGGAAAAGAAACTAGAGGAGGCGAGCTATATGCAGAAAAAAAGATCATCGAAAAATCTTTTCGGGAAGCAAAGAAAACGCGAAATAAAAAAGTGTCCGGTTTTTTGTGAAACACCCTATATGTTTAAAGGTGTTCTAGAACTTTTTTAAAAAATTTTCTTGTAAGTGTCCCCCGTTAACATTGAATTTTTAAGGTTTGGTCCTATTTAATGGATTTTAATTCCTCTTTTATCATGATCCCTGTATTCTTGTTTCCAGCTCCAGCGTTATGTTTATTAGGTTTTGCAAAAGACACGTCTTTCAAAGTCGGCTCTATTGGTTTTCTCATTTTGTTGTTGGGTGCATGTGGAGCATCAATAGCATGTGCATTATATTACCGATACAGGTATGCCAAATCTTTATTAGTTGACAAAAATATTTCAGACTGCTTAATAACAAATCAATCCAAATCTTCTCAAAGAAATCTAATCAACTTTGGATGATCTTATTGCATTTGTTCAGCGGGGTACCGTGTCTGATCAGCTGCGCTATAGGACGTATCAGCACACAGAGTCTTCGAACTCCTGATATGTGGTGGGGTTATTTCCTCGACAGCTTTCCACGAGATCAAGTCGGGGACTTGATGCTCTATTGTCTTGACCATGGCCCCTATCGGGGCTTTTCTAGTGATCTTTGCGCATGTGATGGAATCAAGATTGGCTCGATTGAAGCCAATATTTTCTTTGCTTCCGTCGTGACGTCGATATTAACCTATGCCTTATTAGTAGTCGGTGGTTCATGGTATGTATATTATTGTTTGAAAAAACAAGCGAAGTTGATGACGAAGAAAAACTATAAAAACGAATCGAAATTGGTGGTAGCTTTGTTCATGCAGGTAATAATTTCGACGCCTTTTTTTGCCGTTATTTATCGGTCTTGATATAGGTATAGGCAGGCACGTAGACAGGTATCGTATGCAAGATCTCACTTTTTATTTTGACAGAACTCGAAAAATAGCGCAAAAGATTCCTCGACCCCAATAATGATAGGCTTATTTCCAGAAAATCGATTTTTCTGTTGCGCTGGTCCTTTAATGTCAAGATAAAAAAGGGAGATCTTTCGATACGATACTAGCTACGTGCCTGGGTATACGTGCAAATATTCATGGGATATGAGATTTTTAAAATACAATTTAGGCATTCATACCATTCATATGCCTAGTCATCCCGTATATTTTCTCCGTCATCCATATCGCCTTTGATCTTAGAAAGATGGAAACTTTAACCACAGTTCTCTTCCAGATTTCTACCCTGCATTCATTTTTTAACGCTACCACAATGACTCTTTTAATAAAACCCTATCGTGAAGCGGTGAAGAATGTTTTCCTGTTAAAAGGATGGAAATATCAGCCGACGCATCATGCAGCTATGCCGAATGGTCCTAATAGGATTCATCAACTTCAAGTCGACTGGCAAAAACATTGAAATATAATCGAAATTAGAAGGCTAACATGGAATAAGCACTATATGTTACAGTCAGTGGCGTAGCTACAGGGGGGGGGGGAGGGTACCGGTACCCCACCCCTTACGGGCCGAAAACATAAGGATCTCCCTTATGATTTTTTTAGAAAAAGGTCTTGGTACCCCCCCCCCTTAAAAAATTTCTGGCTACGCCACTGGTTACAGTCTTTGCTCATAAAGCCCAATTGGGCCTGAAAGCTCATCAAAAATGAATAATAATAGCGCCAGTCCTAGATGCCTATGGAGAAGAAAATTTTTTCTACAGGCCTCAAAAAGTTTATATCCGCATTTTTTCGTTTTAAGACCATATCTCGTCAATTTAAATCCGTTTGGGCTGAAATTTTTTTTGTTCCATTTCTGAAATCACGGCGAACAGCTTGTAGAGCATCACTTTTTATGAAAAAATTTCTTTGTTGAAGAAAAACCTTATAAAATTTATTGTTTCATTAAGTGAGCTTTTAATTTATAGTAGATTCAATAAAATTTGTTTATTGAAACGACATTACAAAATTCAAACTTTTTTCTGTTTTTTTATCGATTTTCTTCAACATAGAAATTTTTCATAAAAATTGATGCTCTACAAGCTGTTCGCCGTGATTTCAGGAATTGAGCAAAGAAAATTTCAGCCCAAACGGACTTAAACTGACCGAGATATGGCCTTAAAACGAAAAAATGCGAGTATAAGCCTTCTGAGGCCTGTAGAAAAAATTTTCTTCTTCATGGGCATCTAGGACTGGCGCTATTATTATTCATTTTTGATGAACTTTCAGGCCCAATTGGGCTTTTTGAGCAAAGATCGTAACACATAGTGAGTGTTCCATGTTAGTCTACAGTTTAATTTAGCCTAAAGACTAGTCTATATTTTAGTTCAAAATATAGGTTATAGCTTAGTTTATAAACTAGCTCACAAGGGACCCTCACAGCTTGTGAATTTTCAAATTCAAGATTTTTTCCTAAATTTTATGCCAAACGACTCCTTATAACACAAAATGAAAAACCCCAAGTCACCAGAATTTTAGCCTCACTAGAACGCGATCTGGGGCTGCCCTAATGGTCATAAATAGCCTTTTTAAGGATATTTGGAGCTCTAAAAATCACCTAAAATAAATTTCTTTTTGTGATAAAAAGTCATATTTCACCGTTTTTGGCTATGCCCAACAACTTTCAAGCATTTTTTGAGCAATTTGAAATTTTTTTGAAAAATCAATTTTTTTGCCTGGCATATCCGATATTTTATTTGAATTTTTATTTAAATAAATTTTTTAAATATAACTTTCTTCATTGTTTAAATTTTGGATACTATAAGCACAAAATAAATCTATACACACGATCAAAAATTCTATTTGATTTTTCCACTGTGTGTTCGGTTTCTAAAAACGAAATCAATAAATGGGGTGCATGTGTAATTTTGATTTGGTCAACAGGGAAAATTAGGCGCTAATCAGTCTAAAATAAGCCGGTTTTAAATTTTCTCACATGGAGACATTTGAAATATTAGCCAAAAATGACAACATTTACACAAAAAAAGTTCCAATTTTTCATCAAAAATCGACATTTTTGAGCATTTTTAACTTAAAACCGGCTATTTTCAAAAATATTTCACTCTTATATATGAAGCTATTGTTGCCTCAATATCAAAAATCACATACTAAAATTCTGGACATATTTGATTAGTAAAGTTATGTGAGTCAGGGGAGTGGTTTTTTGAGTTTTTCGTAAATTAAGAAAAACCAAAAGGATCCTTTCGGAGTGTGGGTCTATGTAGTTTTTGGCAAGCCTTCGGCCGGCGAAAACATAAGGAGGGGGACCCTTATGATTTTTTCTGGCCTTCGACTGGAATCAGGGGGGAACTACCCCAAGCCCCCCCCCTGTAGCCATTCTTGATCTCTCTTTTTAGAAATTAATTGATAACTACATGAGTTTGCTATATCAACACATCCAAACAAAAGTAGTAGAAGTTGTTCATGAAAAGCTAGAAAATTTCCAATTTCCAACAATCATTCAAAAGAAATGTGATATATATGGAAGAAGTTTTATCGAAAAAGTGCTCTATAACCGTTTTCGTGGATTTAATCTTTTTATAAAGGTGTTGAATGAAATAATGAAAGTAGTCAAAACTTATATCATTAACTTAAATAGAGCACAAATTACCGACATTATTAAAAACAACCAACAAAAGGCGAATGGTTATAAAATTTACATTCAACGACTTAGCTTAAATTTTGGAAGGATAATGAAGAATTTACGAAACAATTTGAAGAATCAATGAATAAAGTTTTTAAAAGAATTGCAAAAGAATTTTTAGTCGAGCTTGAAGGAAATATAGAGGATGTAAGGAGAGAGAAAGGAAATTCTGTAGAAAATAATGAAATGGGTATTCTCACAAATGAAGCTGGAAATAACATATTGAAAATTCCAAATCTAAGAGGAAATACGGAAGAAATCTCCGATATCGAACTAGCTATGGAAGAAATTATTACACATTTAGAATCAATTGACATACTCGAAAAATGGCTTGACTCGGTACATGGATGTCCAAATTCAAATTGATTTTAATGATATAACAAAAGAATGTGTGAAAACCTTTAATAACTATGTAAGAGCTTTTTTCAACAAGGTTTGAAGTTGGCGATTTTTTAAAATTTGTTTTGAATTTGAATTTCCTGCCAATCCCTGAAATCAGGGATTGGCGGGAAATTCAAATTCAAAATCGCAACTCAAAAATTGCCAACTTCAAACGCGATTATCTCGACAACGGTAGCGATTCAGAATTTACTGTAAAAACAAAAAAGGCTCCATTTTTCATGAATTTTCCGAATATATATAAATTATGGCAAATTTCGCCAATTTAAAAAATTTTAAATTTATTTCCAAAGCAAAAAGTGGTTGCCCCAACGTGAACTTTCTTTTCCACTTTTCAACAAAAATTCAGTTCAAAAGTGGACTGGTCCTTTAATTATCAAACGTTATTGAAATTCTCTTTCGGAACCGCCCTGTTATTGTTTTTTAATCTTTAAGCAGAAAAAGATTGAACAAATACACATATCTTTTCCCTGACACCCTTTTTGAATGCAGGGTTTAGTCCTATGAATTTTGCACCTGTTATAGAATTTCTTGTCTTGTCTATTTCTCATTTTAATTTTCCAACAACTTTTAGACGTCTGGACCTTTTGACGTATATAGTTCGCTATAAAAATTTATTCGTCTATTTCAAGATTGTTATTTTGGTACTCCAAGAATCTTATTAGCAGAAATCATGATTCATTTTCTCAGAATTTATTAAAGTCTAAAATTTTTTAAAGAATTATAGATTTGATCACTGATCCCTAGATATTGGATTCTTTGAAAAACATTGCCAGTTATATTTTATGAGACATTTTTTGTGAAATATAACCGATTTTAATTATACGCAATCCAAGTTAGTGAACTACTTTAACCTCAGGGCCGTAACCAGGGAACAGATTTGGTGACCTTTATGTTTTTTGCTAGCCTCACCAAGGGGAAAATTTTTTCAGATTTAGAAGGCACGTGCTTCCCTTGTGCCCCCTAGCTACTGCCCTGTTTAGCCTACTATTCGTTCGGAAAGTAATCGGCTTTTGCAGATTTCATCTAAACTTTATAAAAATGACCCATCTGGAGAGTTTTCCATGCGGGGAATCGATTAATGCATTATCGAACCGTGAAAATGCTTCCCTGATTCAGGAAAACTAGTGGGTGTATTGAAGCGAAAGTGAACAAAAATTTGGAATTTCCTCGGAAAAACGGCTGTTCAGGGGGTTTTTTCTAGACGAAGAAACGACTGCGCACATTTTTGAGGTGTGAAAAAATTCCCTAAGACTGATTTAAGCGATTTTTGTTATGAAGTCTTTTTATGGAGTATACCTCTCGTATGGGTAACTTCCAGTGATCAAAATCAAAAAATTTCTTCAGATTAGAGTTCCCTATGTCGAAAAACCTCTGAATACCAAAATTCGGCATAGATTGCTTTGCTTTGCCACGACGCATTTGCCACGAAAAATTAAAAATATGGCACTAGGAAGGAATCTAATTTAACTTAAATTAGGTCCAAAATTTCCCATTTTCACCAAAAAATCCATTTTTCAACAAAATTGTAAGTTTCATCATTACTAGAGCGAATGCGTTCGTGGCAAATGCGTCGTGATGAAACGATCCTGTTGTGGTAAAGTAGGCTATGCCAAAAATTCATGTGATTTGGAAATTTTTTGGAAAATTCGATTTTTTTATCCCTTGGTGCCCCAGGGGCAAATTTTGAAGAAAAAAAATTTCAAGTCTCGGCAATGCGTGCAATCGATTTTTCCTCACATAGAAAAACTTCCATAGGGGCCATTTTTATAAAAATTAGATGGAATCTGCAAAAGCCGGTTATTTTAGTTATTGAAAATGCTCAATATTAGTGGTTGGTATGATATTTCGCCTTCGGGAAATATTTCCTATTGGACTGGGGAAAATTGCATTTATTCAAACGAGTCCGTTCAAATGTGGAATCTTTACTATGAATATATCATTGCCACTGAAACTTCATATGAAAAAACATTTAACGAATCTTGTTTAAATACCATCTTTATTACATTGCCGAATTTTGCGAACGATAAACTTCCTCTTACTTATGTGAACATGTTTTTATGCCTAGGTATTATTTTAATTTCGATTTTTACCCAAATCAAGGACCACTATCGGTGGTTGATCTTAAACCAGACTTTATTACAATCTCTGTTCCTCATTGCCTCGACGATTTGCCCAAATGGAGATATAAAACAATGTTTTGTTTCTTTGGAAGAAGGTTGTGATTTGGATGAATGCTCCAGTTCGTTTCTCATGAGAGCTTATATAGGCTTGAGTTTAGATCTTTATGCTAATTATGTTCCATATTTTACTCTTTTCTTGTTAACAATTGTACGCTTTTTTGCCGTCTCTGCTCCTTTAAAATTTATCCAAATTAGTAATAAAAAAGTTTGCTTTATAATAATTATTTATGACATATTCATNATTGTACGCTTTTTTGCTGTCTCTGCTCCTTTAAAATTTATCCAAATTAGTAATAAAAAAGTTTGCTTTATAATAATTATTTATGACATATTCATGTTTGTAATTCATTTAATTTTTGGGGCCTTTGCAATATTTTGTGCAGACGAAGATAGTTTATGTTTTAAAATAGGCGAATCTTCGATTTCTTTATTCCCTTTCGTACTCCTAATTGTCACACTTTTCAGCATGTTATACATTATTTTACTTATTATAAAACAATTAAAATACCAGGTTGGTCAGCAACGAAAAACCGCTTTAACTTCCCTTAAAGTTTCCATTGTATTTTTACTACAAGCCATTTTCTTACTTATTGTTATAGTCCCCAGATTTTTTGGTATGTTAAATTTATTCGGCTTTGAAAGTTTGGTATTTCCTATTGACAAATATTGCCACAAAGTCGAAACTTATTTTTCTTATATTGTTAATCAGAAATTTAACTATGATGGTATTTCAAAAAGATTTGAACTGCTGATCATTTTTGTTGATTCATTTATAGACGATAAGAATAATCCACCAATAGCAAGCCTTTAAAAATCTAAAAATTTTAAAGAAAAGTTGAATAACTTTACCTAGTTAGGAAAAATGGGATTATTAAAAAAGCAATCTACAATTGCTGCAACGTCTAGGGTGTTTCAACTCAAAACACATAATATTCCTACTAGTGTTGTTATAGCTCAAAAATAATAAATATAACTTCTTAAAGGGGGTAACAATCAGAGCCCGTTCTCCGAAAAAAAATTTTTTTGAAAATTTTTGTAAAAAATACATTCTCAGAGGTAATTTTATGCGAGAAATCGATTCCGCGCATCCCCGAAGCATGAACGCTTCCTTGACCCTAATTCAGGAAATGGGATGGGTGTATTGAAGCGAAAATCAAACATTTTCGGATTTTTATGAGAAAACCATCGATTCTTACAAGGAAACTGTCAGTACATGTCCATCAAAATTTTTTTCGAAACATAGCTATTATTGTAGAGCATAGTCACTTTGCCTTTAGAAAAAATAAAATTAACGCGCCATTCGTTAAGTCTAAGGAGATAGAGCTCATCGAAGTTTAACTTAGAACTCACTATCACTTAGTTTGAAAAGACGCTTTTTATAAATATGCCTCTGTGGTGTAGTGACAAAGCATCGGCTGTTTCGAAAACAGTTTGCGCGGGTTCGAATCACGTAATCTTATGTCTTTTTACTTTGTAAAATAAAATATTTGAAAAAACCTAAAGCAACATACAGGAATCGAACCCGCAAACTTGTAGCAAAGCAGCCGCTGCTTTGTCACTGCACCACCGACGCATTTTTATAAAAGGCGTCTTTTCAAACTAAGTGATAGTGAGTTTTAAGTTAAACTTTGATGAGCTCTATCTCCTTAACGAATGGCGCGTTAATTTTATTTTTTCTAAAGGCAAAGTGACTATGCTCTACAATAATAGCTATGTTTCGAA